>SMDT01002338.1:0-12500 GCA_005392925.1 Aquilaria sinensis
TGCTTATATATGTCTCGGTTAGCATTATATATGTATTGTATATCTTGTATCTTGGTTTTTTCATGTGTTTCTTGCAGGACATGTAAGCTTTGAGGAGGTTAAGTCTCGGAGTTAACTAAATAGATTCAATTATGAGTCGGTTTGAATTGTGAACCCTACTGAGTATTAGTACTCATGTCCAAATTATTTGTGTTTCAGGCAAGGATATAGAGCTTGAGTGATTTGTGCTTGAGTGGGTTGATTGTGTACTAGTTGTACATTTGTGCTTAAGGTATGTGCCAACTTGTACTTGGCTTGAAATTGTGTGTTACAAGTCTTATAATTCTTGGCTGAAACTTATGCTTAAGTTTTGCAGGCTTGAGTAGTTTGTGGGACACGTCTAGGTGTAGGATGAATGTGTGGACCATGGCTCTGATTGTTGTGTTCACTTTCATGACCATGAATATGGTCATTGGGCTTGTACTTCAGCATGTGCTCCTGTACCATTTGGTATCTTCTTGGGGAGTAAGGAAGACTTGGCTTGTAACCTTGGCTGTATTTTGGACTTGTAGCATCCTTGGTATGTTTCCAAGCTAGTGATGCTTGTACTTAGTCTATTTTGTGTATATATATCACCACGGTTATACATGGTTTTGTATGTACATATGTTGGATGCTTATGTGCCAAGTTATGTTAAGTTTATGAGCTCATGGTTATGTTTCATGTAATGAACCTCTTGAGCTTCCTTGTTTGCCTGAATATACATATGCATGGAGACCTTGATTTTCAAAACTACAAAAAATGTGGGCTTCTTGGTTGTCTTCCATAAAAGTAGCACACTTGATGAGCATACATCCTAGACACTTAATAAATTAAGTGTATGCCTTGCTTGTGTTGCAAGCTATATTTTACAGCCTTGCCTTGTGATGCAAGTTAGTGGTTTGGGCCTTGCCTTAAGCTGCAAGTAACTATTTTAATTCTCTCATAAGCCTCCTGGGGCACCTCCCAGGCCCTCAGCTTAAGAAAATAAGACTTAAACCAACCAAATAGAATGTTGGCCGAAATTAAAGTAGTTAACAACACTTAGAAACTCAAGTGTCTAATAACTTTCTGGGTAGTCTTGCTGAGTGACACTGAGTGTGCACAGGCTGGGGCCTATGTTGTTAGTGTTGTGTCCAAAAAGCCAATCATCAGATGATTGTATTTTTGCACATTGAGTCATGATATTTTATTGAGGCATTAATCCAACAATTATGTTTGTTGTTTTGTTTCTGCGTAACGTAATAAACATAATTGTAACCCTAGAATAATGATATTCTTAAACGTCCCTAGTCTAGCATTATTATGGAGCGGGTTGCAATAATACATAACGACTAGCATATGTGGAGACTAATATGAGATATGTAGTTTACATATGGGTACAAGTTGGAGAACTTGTGTACTGGACCGACCCACCATGAGAACACTTGATGGATCGTTATATTAGTGTCATAAGTGATTCTCATAGTGATCATGGTATATGTAGTCCTTCGACCTAAGATCATCAAGGTTCCTTACATGTGAGTCACATACCTTGATACTTTCCTTTGTTGCTCGTAACTGAGTGAACTTGAAAGTTGAAAGAGGTCATTGGGTATGTCACATATGATGCGGAGGGATTTGTATGATCAAGATGGGATTTGTCCCTCCTATGTAACAGGAGTGATATCTTCAGGCCCCTTGATAGAGTGAGACTTAGAAAATGCATGGCCATGCTCAAATGAGTTGATATACGATATCAATGTCATCAGCTTAAGTTAGTCTACTCGATAATCAAGAAAACAAAGATTGGGCTATATGAGAGTGACACATTCCATGTCTCGTGCTTAGTCTTGATATCTTGGACAAAGGGACAATGGCATATATCGGTGATGATCATAAAGGTTTAGTCGAATCACCGACAATCTTGTCACTTGAGCAGCAATGATGTGTTGCTAGACACCGCTCATTGCTTATGATCATAAATGTGATTTATGATCAGTACCAACGTGGCAAGAGCCTATTGGCTCGCACACATAGAGCTATTTGGATCATTAGAGTGCATGGGCTAATTATTTGGGTTATGGTTTCACTTTAATTTTGTATTAATAATGGGCCTAATAGTTGAACCATTATTAAGCCCGAAATTAAAGCCTAATTGGATTAAGGCTTTGAAACCCATTAGGCATGGAAGTTGAGTCTCACTATAAAGATAACTTTTAAGTGAGAAATTCGCAGGTCTCCTTGCCCTAGCCTCCCAAAAGGACAGCCACACTATTCTCTTGCAATTCCTTGGAGGACGCAGGCTAGCACTGCGAGCGCAAGAGAAACGCATCTGCCGCGACGCAGTGGAAGCATGGTGATCCCAAAAGGCTCGTGTGGATACCATAGAGAGCTTGAACACGTCAACTGTTCAAGTTTTGTGATTCGACTCTACAGTTGAGTGAGAGATCTCAACCGAAAATTAGGTATGAAAATTTTTGAACACCCGGTTTACCCCGTTTCACTTGGATCCTAGAGGGTTTCGGTTAAATTCCGCTGTGCTGTTTGGCTCCCGAAACCCAACATGTGTGGGGTGTGACAATTGACCTCAGCCTGAAGTTTGGAATTGAGGCCGAATGCCTTCACAACTTCAACAGCGGCGTCCTCCTCCTCCTTTTGTAAAACCTCATTAGCCGAGGTCAGAGCTATCACCTTCGCACCGAGGTCTGACATCTTCGCGGAGAAGCCTTGAATGAGCTGCCCTTGGATTTTGAGCAGCTCTTCCCGAAGGTTAGCAAGATCCTCCTTGGCTATTTTATTAAGCTCGGCATACTTGATGACAGAGCTAGCAAAATGTTCCCTCGCCTTTGCCAAGGGCTCCTCGGATCGACTTCAGACTAAAGATTATTTTTCTTCCCAAGCTCGGAAGTACCCAGTATACGCCAAGAGCTGCAAAAGGAAAGACCCTGAATAAGGAATAAAGGGCCACAACAGCATAGAAAATTCCTAAGTATTATAGGGTAGGGGTTTACCTGGGTTGCCTGCTCACTCAACCTCACGGTGAAGACATCCTCATTCAAACATCCTCAGCCAGGGACTGAAAAGTGGCATGTGTGATGATGCCCTTCTCCATATGTGGAGCCATCTTCTGGCTATCATCAGAGAACAAGTCCATGTCCTCCGTGAAAGTCCAGAAGAGCTCCATTGGAACCTTCCCTTTCAGGATTTTGGCATCTTGAAGGGCCCTTTTTCGGGCGTGATCCTTCACCCAGGGAGCCTACACTTCTTCACTTGCAAAATCACGCTGAAGTTCCACTAGAATGTTATCCCTTAGCCATTCCTCTATAAGATCTAAAATAACAAAAATTCCCAAACTCATAGAAGAATGGCTAAGGGACAAACCTGGTGGAAGCTCGGCATTGTCTCCCTCGGAGTTATTGACCTCGAAGACCTCGGACGGAACATGCTTGCCTTTCCTCCATCGGTGATCCTCAAGCTCCTCAGCCGAAAATCCCCTAACCGAGGTCCCCAAGGTCTACGTCGCAATATTGGGACTTAGGGAAGTTGAGTAGATGGCTGGCTCCGAAAGGGGGTCGGCACTAACAGAGGTTGGGCCCTGCACCTCCACATTGCCGTTGAGCGAAGGAGAAAGAGAGTCATCCTTCATTTTCTTTGACTTCGGGGCCAAAGATGATCCCCTAGGCTCCTTCTTCCTCTTCAGCGTGACTTCTTACTTTGCTGCTCCCCCTTCTCGGCCTGACTGAGGAAGAGAGACTTGTAAAATGCAGTGGACTTGTCACCCATCTCTGCAAAAGGAAGAACATCAGTATAAGTATAGAAGGAGATATATGAAAAAATCTGGAAAGAAACTTACTCTCTTCAAGAGCCGAATGAGTGAGTTTGCCCCGAATGAGCACTACCTGCCATGCCTTCTTCCTGTCAAAAGGAGGGTTCGGCATGTTTAGATCGGTAATGTGTTCCTTGATCACCCCCAGCTCCCGAAGGACCACTTCGGTCATGAAATTCCATCTAATGGGAAAGGGGTATAAGGAACGCGAAGGGACCTCAAGATCCCAGTCCGTGACAGCTCGAATACGGCTGTCGAACTCCTCAAATTGAGCTTCTAACTCTAAGGTTAGTAGCTTCTGGGGATCAACTACATCAACATCCAAAGTCCCCGAAGCCCATTTGGTTGGCACATGCTTCCACTTCTCATCGACCCTCAGAAAGAAGAACTTCTTCTACCACCCTCGCCAACTATCCTTCGTTCCGAAGGTGAATGTGTACTTTTTGCCCCCAGATCCCTGAGGAAGCAAGAAATATAAACCACCCTTCGGAACAGGGTGGAGTTTGTAATACTGCGTGAAGAAGATAAATTGGTGCTATATCTTGAAGACCCCACACATGCAGACGAAGGCGTTGAAGTAAGAATAGGAGTTCGGGGGAAGTTGATTCACAGCTATGCCATGGAATTGGAAAAACTCATGAACCATCTTCGGGGGAAGGTACCGAAGTCCTGCCTTCAGCTGGGCCCAGAAGATGGTAACCTCATCCGAATGTAGCATGTAACTAGGCATACCAGGACTAGGTAACTAGTAACAGCGTAAGAGAGGAGAGAGAATTTAGCTGACCACTTCTCCAACTTCTCCGAAGTGGCACAACTTGGATGAGAGTTAAGGGGAAGCCAACTCTCAGGAACAGGTCGAACAAACATAAGTGGGACTAGAGAAGACATGTTCTGGACAAGGCAGAATCTTTAGAAAGGGAGAAGAAAAGGACTCGACACCCATGCAAAAAAGATGTTCGGAAAAGAGACCCACCTAAGTTCAGACCAAAGTAGCAACTTCAGAAGACTACCATAAGAGTCACTGGAAATCGCTCCGCCGGTAACACCACCATCGGAAAAGGAAAGAGACAAAAGGAAACTCAAGAGCAAAAGATAGCAAAAGAATAGAAGCATGGAAAAAACTGAGGAGGAAGGGTTTATATAGGCCAAAGGGGGCAGGCGAAGTGTCACCATAATGATCCCTCAAAGGCGAAGGGACGCGACTGACGTAACGGACACGACTGTTCACCAGTCACCAGGTGACATGTGTCACCTGATGCGGGAAATAAGGGCACGCCTCCTGACAGCTAGCAGACCTATTCAAGTTTAGCACGAAGTGATGCGTCTATCCAATCGAGAAGATGTGATGATTCACTGAGGCAACAAAAAATCAAAAGGGGAATATGCACTTCGTTTCAAAGTAAAAACTTCAGGAAAATCAGAAGCTTGGCCAAAAATGAGGAAGTACCGCTTGAATGATGACGGGACTACCTCGGCTTCAAGAGACACCTTAAGCTAAAGAAGTGCCCTCTTCCGAAGAACATAACTTCGGTTAAAAGTCCAGTGATACTAGTTGAGATGGCTGACACCTCCCAAGAGTTCCACAACACGCTTGTACAAGCTGAAGCACCGAAGATACAACTTTGGCTTTTCGAGGGGGCCATGTGATAGCCAAAGGGCTATTACCCTTGGAGATTCCCCAGATTGGCCTAGTGAGTACCACCCTCGCGAACACACGTGACCAACCTGGGGAAAAGGGAGCCCTCACCATCCTCGGTGTGGACACCACCCAACTGCCGAAGGGTCAATGTCTCCGAAGATCTTATCACCTAGCCAAAGACCACGTTCGGGGAGGACCTAGTCCCAACCTCAACTACCCTCGGTAAGTGATTGGACTGGCCTTGGAAAGGGCATGAACAACCACTCTTGGATATTGAGCCCACCAACTTTGGGAATGTATATCCTCGCCTTCAGCAAAGGATAGCATCTCCCGAAGGTGCCTCATCTGCCAAAGGACCTTTCCTACCAACACTCGGTGGTAATGTTCGGCCGAAGGAGACTTCCTGCGTTGAAGGAGTCTCATACTCCGAAGGGGTCTAGTTCCCCGAAGAGGTATTGTAGAGACACAACAAAAATGGTTGGGGGGCCTTTGACACAGCGACCTCGCATACGCCCCTGGCATAGAAACCTCCCACATAGCCCTAACCTCTAGCCAAGGAGGACTAGGGCCAGCTGGAGATACCCGTCTACAGAAGTACGGATCGCATCTGGCGAAAAATGTGTCATGATCTAAGTGGGTTGTGTCGAACGGCCCCCTCCCTATGCCCTCCTATAAGTACCTGGGAGTGACCTTGGTAAGAAGGACAGGAGACTCTCTCTACTCTCTACTCTCCACTCTCTGCTCCTTATTCCCCAAATACTGACTTAGGCGTCGGAGGTTCTTCCCCCGGAAACACATTCCAGGGAGTCTCTAACCCTTATTTTTCTGAGTCTTGCAGCCACCCTCATACCGGAAGTCCCTACTTAGGCCACTATGTCATACAACGACGATGCCAACAGGCATCACCTACCTCAAAATCGAAGCTTAAGTTCTCGGTTTGTGCTTGACTATCCAAGTCCTAGCATGAAATTTCAATGGCAATGTCTCCAAGTGCTGAAATCACGAAATCAAAGCTTGATTTCTCCTTCAAGCTTCACTTCAACAACAATCCGGCATGAAAACGGCAGCAACACACCAAGACTCTTTCAAGAACACAAGCCACTCGGTCAAGCATTCTTTGACTGAAAATGATGGCTTAATGGCTTAATGGGTACATGCACACCCGGACATTGCCACTTGGCCCATTAATTGGCCTTAATGCTCACTTAACCTTGCATTATTTTGCATGGCAACATTAGCCCATAAATGCCTCATTGTTTCACTAATAGTACTCGATATAGAGTGCAATTTGGTCCCCAAACTTCATTTCTTGGCATTAACATCATACTAACTTTTCATGTGCACTTAAGTCCCAAACTTTCTTGATTTTGTACTTACACCCTTATTCACATTTTCAATCAAGTCCCTCATGTTTCCTTTATATTTTCTTTGCATTCTTGCCCTAGGCCAAGCACTGAGGGATAGTCCTGAGAGGGGGGCTACAACGCGTGACACCCAGGCAGACATGCCTTTGGCCTAAAGGCTTGGGGCGCAACTTGCGTTCTAAGACTCGATGGTTCACGTGATTCTGCAATTCACACCAAGTATCACTTTTCGTTACGTTCTTCATCGATGTGATAGCCGAGATATCCGTTGCCGGGAGTCATTCCAGATTCATTTCAATGCTTGATCCCCACCGCCGCCATTTTTGGGTACATGGGACAAACGTATTATGTGATTAAGTTCCTTGGCACAGTCCACACCAGGGTTTGGTTGTGATGGCGACAAGGGCCAACAAAAGAGGGAATAGGGCCTAACAACACAATTCCAACCCGGCACATTGTTATTAACGTTCATGGGTCGTGTTGCTATGCAGGAATCAACAATGATCCTTCCGCAGGTTCACCTACGGAATCTTCTTATGACTTCTCCTTCCTCTAAATGTTAAGGTTCAGTGGACTTCTCTAAATGTCACGGGTAGCGAACAGCCCTTATCACCGCGATCCGAACACTTCACCGGACCATTCAACCGGTAGGAGCGACGGGTGGTGTGTGCAAAGGGCAGGGACGTACTCAACGTGAGTTGATGACTCGTGCTTACTAGTGTTAGTGTTGTGCCCAGAAGCCAATCATGAGATGATTGTATTTTTTGCACATCGAGTCATGATATTTTATTAAGACATTAATCCAGCAATTATGTTTGTTGTTTTGTTTCTATGTAACGTAATAAACATAATTATAACCCTAGAATAATGATATTCTCAAACATCCCTGGTCTAGTATTATTATGGAGTGGGTTGCAATAATACATAACGACTAGCATATGTGGAGACTAATATGAGATGTGTAGTCTACATATGGGTACAAGTTGGAGAACTTGTGTACTGGACCGTCTCACCATGAAAACACTACATGACTCATTATATGAGTGCCATAAGTGATTCTCATAGTGATCATGGTATATGTAGTCCTTTGACCTAAGATCATCAAGGTTCCCTACATGTGAGTCACATACTTTAATACTTTCCTTTGATGCTTCTGACTGAGTGAACTTGAAGGAGGTCATTGGGTATGTCACATATCATGTGGAGGGATTTGTATGATCAAGATGGGATTTGTCCCTCCTATGTAACGGGAGTGATATCTTCGGGCCCTTTGATAGAGTAAGACTTAGAAAAATGCATGGCCATGCTCGGATGAGTTGATATACGATATCAATGTCATCAATTTATGTTGGTCTATTGGGTAATCAAGAAACCAAAGATTGGGCTATACGAGAGTGACACATTCCATGTCTCACGCTTAGTCTTAATATCTTGGACAAAGGGACAATGGCATATATCAGTAATGAACACAAAGGTTTAGTCGAATCACCGACAATCTTGTCACTTGGGTAGCAGTGATGTGTTGTTAGACACCGCTCATTGCTTATGATCATAAATGTGATTTATGATCATTGCCAATGTAGTAAGAGCCTATTGGGTCGCACACATAGAGCTATTTGGATCATTAGAGTGCATGGGCTAATTATTTGGGTTATGGTTTCATAATAATTTTGAATTAATAATGTCCCAAAAAGTTGAGCCATTATTAAGCCCAAAATTGAAGCCTAATTGGATTAGGGTTTTGAAACCCATTAGGCATGGAAGTTGAGTCTCACTATAAATACAACTTTTAGTGAGAAATTCGCAGCTTCTTGCCCTAGCCTCCCAAAAGGATAGCCACACTTTTTTCTTGCAATTCCTTGGAGGACGCAAGCTAGTAATGTGAGCGCAAGAAAAATGCATCTGCCGAGACACAATGGAAGCGTGGTGATCCTGATAGGCTCATGTGGATACCATAGAGAGCTTGAACACGTCAACTATTTCGTTTTTGTGATTTGACTCTACAGTTGGGTGAAAGACCTCAACCAAAAATTAGGTATGAAAATTTATGAACACACAATTTACCCCGTTTCACTTAGATCCTAGACGATTTCAATTAAATTCCGCTACGCTTGTTTGGCTCTCGAAAGCTTACAACTAGGAATTCCTCGTTGAAGACCAACAATTGCAATGATCTATCCCCATCATGATGAAATTTCAAAGGTTACCTGGGCCTGTCGGCCAAGGCTATAGACTCATTAAATACATCAGTGTAGTGCACGTGAGGCCCAGAACATCTAAGGACATCACAGACCTGTTATTGCCTCAAACTTTCATGGCCTAAGCGGCCATAGTCCCTCTAAGAAGCTAGCCGTGGAGTGGGAACTCCGCGTAGCTAGTTAGCAGGCTAAGGTCTCGTTCGTTAGTGGAATTAACCAGACAAATTGCTCCACTAACTAAGAACGGCCATGCACCACCACCCATAGAATCAAGAAAGAGCTGGTAAGTTTCCCCGTGTTGAGTAAAATTAAGCCGCAGGCTCCACTTCTGGTGGTGCCCTTCCGTCAATTCCTTTAAGTTTCAGCCTTGCGACCACACTCCCCCCGAAACCCAAAAACTTTGATTTCTCGTAAGGTGTCAGCGGAGTCCTTAAAGTAACATCCATCGATCCCTGGTCGGCATCATTTATGGTTGAGACTAGGACGGTCTCTGATCGTCTTTGAGCCCCCAATTTTTGTTCTTGATTAATGAAAACATCCTTGGCAAATGCTTTTGCAGTTTTTCATCTTTCATAAATCCAAGAATTTTACCTCTGACTATGAAATACAAATGCCCCCGACTGTCCCTGTTAATCATTACTCCGATCCTGAAGGCTAACACAATAGGATCAGAATCCTATCATGCTATCCCATGCTAATGTATCCAGGGTGTAGGCTTGCTTTGAGCACTTTAATTTCTTCAAAGTAACAGCGCTAGAGGCACGACTTGGCCAGTTAAGGCTAGGAGCGCATCGCCGGCAAGAGGGACGAGGCAACCGGTGCACACCGTAGGTGGACCGATCGACCCACCCCAAGGCTCAATTATGAGCTTTTTAACTGCAACAACTTAAATATATGATATTGGAGCTGGAATTACTGCGGCTGCTGGCACCAGACTTGCCTTCCAATGGATCCTCGTTAAGGGATTTAGATTGTACTCATTCCAATTACTAGACTCGAAGAGCCCAGTTTTGTTATTTATTGTCACTATCTCCCCATGTCAGGATTGGGTAATTTGCGCACCTGCTGCCCTCCTTGGATGTGGTAGCCGTTTCTCAGGCTCCCTTTCCGGAATAGAACCCTAATTCTCTATCACCCGTCACCGCCATGGTAGGCCTCTATCCTACCATTGAAAGTTGATAGGGCAGAAATTTGAATGACGTATCACCAACACTAGGGCCATGTGATCCTTTGAGTTATCATGAATCATCAAAGCAAAAAGTATGAGCCCGCATCGTCCTTTTATCTAATAAGTGCATCCCTTCCAGAAGTCAGGGTTTGGTGCACGTATTAGCTCTAGAGTTACTACGGTTATCCGAATAGCAAATACCATCAAACAAAATATAACTGATTTAATGAGCCATTTGCAATTTCACAGTCTGAATTAGTTCATACTTACACATGCATGGCTTAATCTTTGAGACAAGCATATGATTACTAGAAGGATCAACAAGGTAGCATTCTTCTTTCGACATCCGCCACACACACATGCCACAATGCCCATTGATTTGGAATGCGGTCTGTGGTAGAGCATCATTTGGAATGCGGGACAATATGAAATGGGACGGGCTGGGATAGGTCGCTAATGCCACCTTCCAACCTCATTCCTTCCTGTATCCTAGAACACAATCAATGACCATGTGCACCAAAAGGGCCAAGGCAGTGCGCCACCCACGGAGCACATGGATTGATTTGATGCCAACCCCAAGCCCATTAGAAGGCTATGGGGCAAGACGTGTCTGACGTACACAGGCATACCTTCAAGGTAGGTACACAGCATAGGATCTCATTGGCCCCCGAGCAAGGATGATGCACGGAGGAAGCATTAAGTAGTGTGTTTGTCAATAGTTCGATGCACGAGCATGGAGCCTACCAACGCACACAACCATTGTACCACTCACACACCCTAAGCAAAGCTCGATAATAGCATGGTGAGGCCACAGACACACCACGACCTCATGGAGGTCGAGGGATGGAAGCACCCAAGCAAGGCAATGCCGTAGTCGATGGGCATGAAACATAGCATCAAATGAGGCCACAAGGCACTACATGCCAGAATTTTGTCCCTATGAGGGCATGGTAACAACATTATAGCACAAATGGGGCATCTTCAGGCCCCTGAAGGGCAACCGGAGGCTTACTGGGGCTATGCCAAGGGGGGATTTTAGCACATTATTAGTGTGTGTGTCTCACTCAAAAAGCCACTAGAAAGCCATCGGTCATCAGCCCATAGGCTGCTGAAGGGACAGCGGGGGGTGGTGGTGGGTGGCGGTCCACCCACAAGGCAGCACGAGGGACAACCTACCCACACTAGAATTGGGGAGCACATACGAGGCATGTTCAGGCCCCCGGAGGGTGACCAGATGCTTACTGGCGCTATGCCGGGCCGAGATCTTAGCACATTATGAGTGTGTGTGTGTCTCGCCAGAAAAGTTGCCGAAAAGTCGCCGATCGCCGGCCAGGGGGCCACTAGAGGGACAGCGGGGTTTGGTGGTGGGTGGTGGTCCACCCACATGGTAGCACGAGGGACAACCCACCCGCACTAGCATTAGAAAGCCTACTAGGACATAGTGCCTGGGAGGCCTAAGGGGGGTCGAGGCCAGCGCCTCCCCCCTAAAGAGATATATTGGCTTTTATGGGTTACCTAGTAGGGAACATAAAAAATCTAAGATGGAACCCCATCCATAACATCTTGTACAGGTTGATTTTTGACATAATTTTTTTTCGTACATGTAGAGAATATTATGAACTACCCAACTGCAAAATTTTAGAGTTTTCTGACGGGCGAATTAATTAATATGATTTTTTAGTTATTTTGTGGGTAAAAAATCATAATAATTCAAAAATAAATCCAAATGGTCTGAAACTTTTTCCAAGGCCCTCATAAATCATTTAAAAATTATTGGCATCAAAACATTTCAAAGGGCAAGGGGAAAATCAAGAGATTTGGGGGAGACTACTGCTGTCGTGTGCCCTCAACGTGCCTCAGCCCCAGTGTGCCCTCAGTACGCCCTCACCGTGCCCCAGCGTGCCCTCACCGTGCCATAGCATGCCCCAGCGTGCCTTCATCGTACCCTAGCATTCCTTCACTGTGCCCCTATGTGCCCTCACCGTGCCCTAGTATCCCCACACCATGCCCCAGCGTGCCCATGCGTGCCCTCACTATGACCCAGCGTGACCTCATCGTGCGTGAGTGTGCCTTCATCATGCCCCCGCAAGCTCTCACCGTGTCCCAGAGTGCCATCACTGTGCCCTGGCCTGCCCTAACCGTGTGCCGGTGTGCCCCCGCATGCCCCTAGCGTGCTCTCATCGTGCCCCCACTCTGCCCCACTGTGCCCCAACCGTGCCCAAACCTGCCTCTACCATGCCCCTACGATGCCCACACCATGCCCCTGCGTGCCCTCACTATGCCCCTATGTGCCCTTACCGTGCCG
>SMDT01002339.1:0-41538 GCA_005392925.1 Aquilaria sinensis
ATACACATGTTCTTCATTCAATCCAATCCAACACACATATACCAATGCATCAATAAGCATGGTTCATGGCGTTAATGCCATGTAAACAAAGATTGAACATGGGTTACCTCAAAATGCACTTTCGGCCAAAGCACTAACTTGCGCAATCTTGGTGTTCTTCGCCCAAACAACCTATCACAAGGTTAAATGATCATCAACAAGCATCACACATGGATTAATTTCCATGAATTCCAAGAAGAACACCAAGAACACATGTTCATCATATTCGGCCATAACTAGGTTTTCCACCAAATATTTCAATTGCTTTAATCTCCAAGCTTAGCAACGTATGAGCATTCAAAATCCTTGTTCATGGAAAGAAATACCATGGATTCAAGGAAATTCCAAGGTTACCTCAAGAACCCTAGCTCAAATGGTTCGGCCCTTCACCATTTCTTCATAAACAAAGCTTGATTCCAAGTGAGCTTATGCCGAGACAAGCCTTCCTAGCTTGAATTCTTCAAATGGCTTCAAGGTTCTTGAAATCAAGACAAGATTGTGAAGGAGCTCTCTCAAGAATGCTCTCGGTTTAGCAAAGGCAAGGAAGCCCGAAATGAAGCAAATGGACTTAGGCTAGTTTCGGCCGAAAGTCATTGGCTTTAGTTAGCCAAAATGCCAATTTCACTTCCATTTCTTTGCATGGCGCAATATAGCCCTTAAGTCCACTTATGCACAAGGCCGCCACTCAAACTTGTGTCTAAATGGGCACTTAAGTCCACACATGGCTCAAAGTGCCAAGCAAATAAACAACACAAGTACCAAGGCGTCATAAGCACCCATGCATGACCGGCCATGTAACTAACATAAAGACTAGTTAGTTTAACTAGTAACTAGTGAATAGTACACTAGTGGTAGACAAGATTTTGACTAGTAATCATTGTTGTCTCCCACAAATGGTCTAGTCTTGCACTAGCCATTATAGAAATTTGCATGGCCAACAATGCCATCTTTAAACTTGTGGTTTCACTTATACCACTTAACTTAGTGCACAGTTTGGTCCCCTTTCTAAGTTTTCTGTCAGCTTTCTCATAGTACGTTTTCCATGTGCAACTAAGTCCTGATAGTTTCTAGTTTTGCACATAAGTCATTGTGCCAGTCTCCATGGCTCTTCTTTCTTCCCTTTCTGTTTTCTCTCATTTTCCTTGGTTCTCCTTGGCCTAAGCCAAGCACATAGGAGGTGCCTAACACCGGTGCCCTCACCGTGCCCCACCGTACCCCAGTGTGCCCCAACACGCCCTCCCCGTGCCCCTAGCGCGCCCTTCCCGTGCCCTCGCGTGCCCCCAGCGCGCCTTCCCCATGCCCTCAGCGTGCCCTCTCCATGCCCCAGCGTGCCCCAGCCGTCAGCATGCCCTCAGCGTGCCTCAGCGTGCCCCCAGCACGCCCTCTCCATGCCCCCACCGTGCCCCCAGTGCGCCCTTCCCGTGCCCCCAGCGTGCCCTCGCGTGCCCCCCCACCGTGCCCCCAGCGCGCCTTCCCCGTGCCCTCACTCTGCCTTCAACCGTGCCCCCATCGTGCCCCAGTGCGCCCTTTCCAGGTGCCCCCACCATGCCCCAGCGTGCCCCCTCGCGTTGCCCCCCCAGCGCGCCTTCAGCGTGCCTTCGTCGTGCCCTTCGCGATGCCTCCCAGCGCAGCCCCCCGTGCCCCCAGCGTGCCCTTCCGTGCCCTCACGTGCCCGCCCCAGCCCGCCTTCCCCCTGCCCTCCCCCGTGCCCCAGCGTGCCCCCAGCGTGCCCCCCCAGGGCGCCCTCCCCGTGCCCTCGCACGCCCTTCCCGTGCCCCCCACCGTGCCCTCCCGCGCTAGCCCTCCCGCCCGTGCCCCCTTCCCGTGCCCCCACCGTGCCCGAGCGTGCCCTTCCCGCAGCCGATCCCCCACCGTGCCCCAGCGCCCGCGCCCTCCCCGTGCCCTCGCGCGCCCTTCCCGTGCCCCATCGCCCCCATCGCGTGCCCCTACCGTGCACTTCTTCCCCTTCCCCGTGCCTTCACTGTACCCTCACCGTGCCCCCAGCGTGCCCCAGAGCACCCTCCCCGTGCCCTCGCACACCCTCACCGTGCCCCCATCGTGCCCCAGCGTGCCTTCCCCGTTTCCCTCACCGTGCCCCAGCGCGCCCTCCCAGTGCCCTCACCGTGCCCTCACTGTGCCCCAGCGCACCTTCGTAGTGCCCCTCGCATGGCCCACCGTGCCCCTCGCGCACCCTCAGCGTGCCCTCGCGTGGCCCACCGTGCCCCACCGTGCCCCCAGCATGCCCCACCGTGCCCTCGCGCACCCTCAGCGTGCCTCACCGTGCCCTTGCATGCCCCCAGCGCGCCCCCACCGTGCCATCAGTGTGCCCCCATGTGCCCCTGCGTGCCCAACCTTGCCCTCACCGTGCCCCTGGGTGCCCTAACGGTGCCCCGAGTGTGTCCCCGCCTGCCCAGCCTTGCCCTCACAGTGCCCTAGCACGTCCTCACCATGCCCACACGTGCCTTAACAGTGCCCTCACCGTGCCCCAACGTGCCCCAGTGTGCCCTCACCGTGCCCCAATGTGCTCTCACCATGGCCTCACCACGACCAACTTGTATTCCCTCCATCCCACAGCATTTCCCCCTCCCCCTGGGGGGAAATGCGCCTTCCCCCCACATTTCTCCCGGGGGACATGGGGGAAACAAGGGGGAAACAAGGGGGAATGTGGGGGAGCATCACCCACAGCCCCCACCAACCATTTCTTGGTCATAGCCCCCCAACACATTTGTTAGTGTTGTGCCCAAAAGCCAATCATGAGATGATTGAATTTTTGCACATTGAGTCATGATATTTTATCAAGGCATTAATCCAGCAATTATGTTTGCTGTTTTGTTCCTGCGTAACTTAACAAACATAATTGTAACCCTAGAATAATGATATTCTTAAAAGTCCCTGGTCTAGTATTATTGTGGAGCGGGTTGCAATAATACATAACGACTAGCATATGTGGAGACTAATATGAGATATGTAGTCTACATATGGGTACAAGTTGGAGAACTTGTGTACTGAACCGACCCACCATGAGAACACTACATGGATCGTTATATGAGTATCATAAGTGATTCTCATAGTGATCATGGTATATGTAGTCCTTCGACCTAAGATCATCAAGGTTCCCTACATGTGAGTCACATACTTTGATACTTTCCTTTGTTGCTCGTAACTGAGTGAACTTGAAGGAGGTCATTGGGTATGTCACATATCATGCGGAGGGATTTGTATGATCAAGATGGGATTTGTCCCTCCTATGTAACGGGAGTGATATCTTCGGGCCCCTTGATAGAGTGAGACTTAGAAAATGCATGGCCATGCTCGGATGAGTTGATATACGATATCAATGTCATCAGTTTAAGTTGGTCTACTCGGTAATCAAGAAACCAAAGATTGGGCTATACGAGAGTGACACATTCCATGTCTCGTGCTTAGTCTTGATATCTTGGACAAAGGGACAATGGCATATATCGGTGATGATCATAAAGGTTTAGTCGAATCATCGACAATCTTGTCACTTGGGTAGCAATGATGTGTTGCTAGACACCGCTCATTGCTTATGATCATAAATGTGATTTATGATCATTGCCAACATGGCAAGAGCCTATTGGGTCGCACACATAGAGCTATTTGGATCATTAGAGTGCATGGGCTAATTATTTGGGTTATGGTTTCACTTTAATTTCGTATTAATAATGGGCCCAAGAGTTGAGCCATTATTAAGCCCGAAATTAAATCCTAATTGGATTAGGGCTTTGAAACCCATTAGGCCTGGAAGTTGAGTCTCACTATAAATACAACTTTTAAGTGAGAAATTCGCAGGTCTCCTTGCCCTAGCCTCCAAAAAGGACAGCCACACTCTTCTCTTGCAATTCCTTGGAGGACGCAAGCTAGCACTGCGAGCGCAAGAGAAACGCATCTGCCGGGACGTGGTGGAAGCGTGGTGATCCCGAGAGGCTCGTGTGGATACCATAGAGAGCCTGAACACGTCAACTGTTCAGGTTTTGTGATTCGACTCTACAGTTGAGTGAGAGATCTCAACCGAAAATTAGGTATGAAAATTTTCGAACACCCGGTTTACCCCGTTTCACTTGGATCCTGGAGGGTTTCGGTTAAATTCCGCTGCGCTGTTTGGCTCCCGAAACCCAACAGTGGTATCAGAGCTACTGGTGAAACCCTAAATCGGGATTGAGTGTTGAATCGCATGATGCTATGTGTTCGGTTTGTTTTCGGCCATGATTAATTAGATTGATTCATGATGCATGAAACCGGAATTCGTAATGAACATATGAGATATATGAAGAAACGACACAAATTGGTTAATGAGATTAACCCGAAATTGAATGGTATGAGATACCTATATGGATTAGGATTCTTGCAATAGTTGCAAAAACCCTAGCTTTGTTCGGATTCGGCCTATTCGGGCACCGAAAGTAAGGTATTTTTGGTGGCTCGAATGGAGGAGTCTCGGGTGCCTACTTTCTCGAAATAGAAGATTTCGGCCTAAGCTAAGACAATTTTTTGCAATTTTTTGCGCGGGGGGCGCTGCCCCCCACGCCCCCCGCAAGGGCAGCTCCCCTTGACCCCGTCCGCTGACCGGTCAGCGGAACCACCGCCCGCTGACCGGCCAGCGGGACCGCCGTATGCGAAGCGCCACATAAATAAAAACTGGTTAATCAATGCGCGAAAATTGGCATGCATCTTTGTTGAATGAGATTTGACATGATATGCTGATTGGTGTTTGAAGCATGGTGCATGGTTATAGCCCTTGATTGGTTGTACTTGTAAATACGGCCTGCGAGTCGTGCCTTTTCTTATCACTCTCATTGTACATTCTCTTCTCACCTTACTCCCCTCGAATGTAACTCGAGGTTTCTATTATTGATGTAATGGTGCATTATGGGATCATCCAAGGTAGTATGTCCAAGGATCATCCAAGGTGGTATGTCCAAGGAGGTGACAACAAAAGGGCAACCAAGAAAGGAAGAGAATGAGCTTGTGAAGACTCTTTTCTTTTCTTAGGCTTTTATGATATTCTCATTGGCTTGAGAATATCGCATAGTTTGGGCTATAACCATGTCACGTTTATTTCTTGTAAGCATGAGATGCATGTTTTATATTTGTATGTGATGCATGTATAAAACAACCGGAGATAACAAATTGGTGAGATCAAAAGAAAAAATCCCTCAAACAAATATTAAGTCATTAAATGTGATGCCTTCCAAATGTTGGCACTCGTCAAGACTTTGATCAACATTAGGTGGGTTTGCCAAAGCAAAGCACCTATGTTCATCTTGGTAAGGCGCGATGGGATAATAGTGATATCCAAATTGCTAACTTTGGGTTCGACTTAACTAAGTCATCCTAATAGGATTAGGGACTTAGAGGCATAGAGTTGGGCTTAAGTTCATGAGATGAGCTTGGACAAGTGTTGTTCACCCAACTATCCAAGAGTTGCATAAGATGCAATTGGCAAGGAGTTGCCTACCTAAATAGCTGTAACTTGAGAGAAAAGCCAAAGCTGACTCAGGTTGTGGTCAAATATGGATCTTGGCCCACTAGAATACCTTAGCGCCGAGGTGTTCCGAAATAATATCGAGGGTTATTATTTTGAGGAAAATAGTGGGAGTATCGTTTAATAAAAGTCCTTATTAAATGAATTAAAATACATGACTCTTACACTGCATATTTACTGTTGTAGATAACCATGGCACAAAACACATCGACACTTTCGTTGCGATCGATCCTTGAGAAGGAAAAACTTAATGGGACCAACTTTCTCAAATGGTACCGAAACTTGAGGATAGTCCTCAAACAAGAGAGAAAGGCTTATGTCCTAGAGCAGCCCATTCCGAATGAGCCTGCTGCCACTGCTCCAAGAGCTGATGCATTAATAACTAGATGCATTAATGTTTTAGCTTTTCTTTATGTTTGTTACTTAAAGTTGAAGTAAGCCCACATTCTAGGTTAATAACTAGATGCATGAAATATTTTAAATGGGCAAGAAATTAACTAGCCAACAACAACTAGTGTGGGACTCCAATTACATAGTCTTCGTGGGAGGGCCCCATTAGGGGTAGAGTCGCTACATATGGTGGGCCAAAAATATCCTTGCCGAAGTAGTACTTTGGCGAGGGCGTCTATCCTAATATAGGATCCACATATCCCCTCATGGACTTCTTTCAATAGAGTTTCTGCATCCCCTTTGTTAACACACCTTTGCATGGGATTGGAGTATCCTTCATTTCTACAAGTCACTGTTGGCCTTCAAGGTCCTTATGCTGATTCTTTTTGCCAATCGTAAGCATGCTATAA
Organism: Aquilaria sinensis; assembly: GCA_005392925.1. Lineage (NCBI taxonomy): Eukaryota > Viridiplantae > Streptophyta > Magnoliopsida > Malvales > Thymelaeaceae > Aquilaria > Aquilaria sinensis. The sequence continues at coordinate 6,346 of SMDT01002339.1, forward strand.
GAGATTCTAATTTGGCAATGTTGTTAGTGACTTGGAATCCAAATTTAATGCCCTTTGTGGTCTCCATTGTCAGGGCCCAACTTACCCCCACCCTAAACCTTTTTAAGAGGTTTATACCAATTGATTGTTTTTACTTACTCAGTTGTTTTCATATTGTGATTTGCACTCTAACCCCCAGGATTGTTAACCCCAACTCATTACTTAGGTGGGAATCTCAAGCTTTTAAAGTTTCAGTAGAGTTTACTTAGTCTTACTCAACTAGTGGGCTTTTAATCAATTGAGCTTAGTTGGGGGTTCAGGTATGAATGTGAAAGCGTGCCTCAGTGTCTTTAGGGAGTTCATTAAAGTCTGCCAAAAGCTAACCATATTCACACACATAGCCATACATATGTGCATACATCATAGATTTCAAATCATGCATGCTTCATTTACTTAGTGCCTTATGGCCTACCCAAGCCTAAAATACACATACCAGGCACAAGTTGTGAATTATTCTAGCCTAGTCCTCTTGCCTTCCATATATACAATTATGTACTTGGAAAAACTTCAAGAAGGACTACATGGCCCAGAACATCAAAAGTTTGATGTACTAAATGTTCTCATGCATGGCACAATTTTTGTTCAAATAGTCTCCAAGCCAACAGAAACTTTAACTTCTACTTTTAACTTGGCACTTGGACAACAAATTTCTCATAACCCTCCTGGTCCTAACCTATACTAGGATTTGGCCAAAAATAGCAACTCCTACGGCAACTGTCAAAGCCTACAATCATAACAACAGAAACACAATCATTAGTTCATTTTGATGAACTTTTCATGCTTCCTTTTTCATAAGCCATAATTTAGAGAGTATACCTCTTTGTACATAGACCTTTAGCAGAGGTTCCTTAGCCCTTTTGTCCTATACTTCTTTACCTGAAATAGGCAAAAGAGGGCACGAGTACATAAGTACTCAGTGAAGAACCCAAATAGCACCTAATGCCTTCTTCAATGTCTAAAACATTTATATACTTAAAACCTCCAAGCCGTAACCTGCATCCAAAGACATAGAAGACACCAAAAGCAACAAGTACAATAGAATACATAATACATACATAAGTGATAAATTGGTTAACACATGCATGGAATCAGAGAAGCACATAGACACGTAGACCATAAACATTGGGTTTCCATAACATAGCAAGCATGATTTATGGGCAGTTTCTGCATGTGATCACTTTGATTAAGTTCATTTATCATAGAGCTCTAGGTGATTTCCAAGCTTGGCCCAGCTTGAGCAGAAACCCTGTGCTTGCCAAAAGAAAACTAGCTAGCTTACCATAGTGCTTTATGTGCACATAGCCCATTAACAAAGCCTCTAGGTTCCTTCGGCTTAAGCCATCACCTTGGGTAGCTTTTCCCCTTAAAAATATAGGAGAAAAAGTATCATATTAGGTCTTCACCTATGCTAAAAAAGGCAGTAAGGGAGCTTGATCACATGCCCATAAACATAGGCACCAACCTAGGTAACACCATGTGCTACTCTTGCTTGATCTTGTCTCAGATTCACCTTCTATTCATCCTTCTCCACTTCTTTTCTTTCTAACAACTCAAGGGTATGGCCAAGTAGATGATCATGAGAAATCAAGAAGAAATGAAGAACAAAGTAGTTCATGAAGGATACCAAAGATGGTGTGCTAGTTTAGCTTTTTTTGGCTAACTTGTGTTGTTTATAGTTTCTTGCTTATGTTTTAGTATCTAACTATTTTTGGCTTATGTTTACTATATTTATAGGATGGAAATTAGTAGGAAATAGCCAAGAAATAGCTAGGTAGATACAAGGAAGCTGCCTTAAGAAAACTTGGATGTTGGCAGTGGCCAAATGGCTTATTCAAGCCATTAAGATTTTCCTTCCTTCATTTAGTCTTCTTTTTCATTTCTTTTCTTCCTATCATTTTTTGTGGTCATTAGAAGCACTTAGTAATAGTTCTTAGGTATTAAATGGGACTATAAATTGCTTGGAAATAGCTTAGGAAGCTACCTTGAATGACTTGGTTACATTCAATGGCTGAATGACTTGGTTTCCAAGTCTTTAGTCTAGCTTGGTCTTTAGTTTGTTCTCTTTTGGTTTCAACCATTGGAAGGTAGTTTTACTAACCTAATGAGCCCATGAAGGTGCCATGAAATAGCTAACAAAATTCCATAAATTGGTATTGAACACCAAAGATCAAATGGTGGCTGAATTTGGTCCAAGCCTTCAAGAATTCTTAATTGTTTCCTAGTCAAACCTCCTTCCAAGTAGCTTAAGTTTTTTTTGAATTTGTTTTGTCTTACTTAGCATCTCAAGTGTCACATTTTAAGCACCCACTTTGTGAAATTATTCAGCCAATTAAGCCCTCAAACTTTGCATTGAACACAAGTGCACTTTAGAGTGCACGTAAGAGCACTTTAGTGTTTCTTGAGGGGTCTCCATGACTCCTTGGTGTTTTCCACCTTTTATAACCCACATTGTAGCCCTCATTGCCATCTAAATGATAGATATCATTCCTATACAATGCCTTTCAAGGTATTAGGCTTTCCAGTCACCATAGGCATATAGTTGCATACAATGGTGCACTTAAGAGTGTTGTAGTGCATTCTAGTGTGTTTCTGCCATTTTTCATGCATTCATCATATTTTTGTGTGTGTATAGTTTCCCAAATTGGTATCACCACTTTAGGCATTGTACCTATACAATCTGCTTTGGCTTCAGAGCCCATGAGTTCACATAAAAGCACTCTAGGGTATGCTTATGGGTTTTCCCTTTTTGTGCCTTACCTTAAGTCATTTGATTTCTTGGTTTCTTAACCAAGTTTGCTCACAATTTTGGGTCCCATCCTCTCAATGCTCGTAGGACTTAAGCATAGTCTTGTTTGGCTCATTGTTTTGCCACCTTTCATCAAATTCCTCCTGAAGTTCAGACAAAATGCCTTTGGGGCATTCTCATATAGTACTTACATTGTGCTGCCTTTATTTTCATAATTGTGACTTGTATGACTCATATATTCATGTAATGAACTTTATGTGTACATTTCATTACAGCCTAGGGCCTATACAAGTCACAGGCATAACATCCCTCGGGTCCCCGTAAAACTATACTAGTTCTCTGATCCTAAAGTGCCATCTACAAAACGCACCCATTCAGGATCCTCATCCCTACGGTTCTCTAGGGTACTCTCATTTTTTGGAAATTCGGCTATAAAATCTTCCAAGACCTGGGCCTTTATTGTTTTTCTTGGCTCATATATGATGTCATATTCACTGAGCTCAATACACCACATTGACAATCACCCTGAATGATCCTCCCTTTTCATGATATCTCGAATAGGCAAATTACTTCACACTATTATGGAGTGTCCTTGAAAAAATGGCTAAAGTTTTCTACTCACCATCACTAAGGCATAAATTGCTTTTTGCAATCTTAGATATCTTGTCTCGGCCCTACGCAAAGACTTACTGATGTAGTTCATTGGCCATTGTTTTCCTTCTTCCTCCCTGACAAGGACCAAACTTACAGCTTTTTCACTAACGGTGAGGTAAAATATGAGAGGTTCTCCTTATTTGGGTTACCGAAGAGTTGATAAGCAAGAAAGATAGTTTTTTAGTTCATCCCAAGCTTTGTGACACTCTTCATTCCAAGGGCGTTCTTCAGAGCTTGACCCAACATTACCTTTTGATGCCTTCGTTAGTATTTTAATGAAAGGTCGACACCGATCTTTGTATGTAGCTATGGACCTGCTAAGTGCCGTTATTCTCCCAGTGAGCCTCTATATATCCTTGATGGTTGTGGGTGTTCAGGACCCAAGCAGGGTTTTGAATTTTTCTGGGTTGGTGTCTATGCCTCTTTTGGATACCATAAAACCAAGGAACTTGTCAGCTATTACTCTGAATATGCATTTTTTTGGGGTTAAGACAAATTCTGAACATTAGAAGTTGCTGGAAGGTCTCCTCCAAGTCTGTAATGTGATTGTTTGACATTCTACTTTTAACTATCATGTCATTGACATATACTTCCATATTCCTCCCAATCTAGGAATCAAACACCCTGTTTATCAGCCTCTGATATGTGGTTCATGCGTTCTTGAAGCCGAACAGCAATCTCACGTAGTAGAATGTTCCTACCTCAGTTATGAATGACATTTTTTTCCTACTCATCGGGGTTTATCCGAATTTGGTGACACCCACTAAATATGTCAAGGAAGCTCAATAACCCATATTCGACAATGGAATCCACCAATCGATCAATTGAGGGTAAGGCTTATAAATCCTTGGGATAAGCATCATTGACACTCCTGAATTCGATAACATTCAAAGTTTGTCACTCCTTTCCTTATTGGCAACGACAATGTTGATAAGCCAATTAGGATATTTGACTTCCCTTATTAGATCGACCTCTAAGAGATGCTGGATTTCTTGCTTAACAAAGTCATTCTTATGTGCTGATATGCTACGCTTTTTCTGCCGAATGGGCTTAGCTTCAAGACTTACTTTTAGATTATGTTGGATTATGTCCAAATTTATTCTAGGCATATCTTTTATGGAGTAAGAAAAAAGATCCTTGTTCAATAATAAAAAAGATATAATGCTCTAAGACATCTTTGATGTAGGACATGTTTGACATCTAGTAGAACTTTACTTGAATGATATCTAAAACACTTGAAGAACGTAAGTTAAGAGCTCTCCAAAGTGTTTTCTAGGCAAGAGATATCTGATGCCCAAGTCAATATGCGAGGGAGAGATTACTAAGAGTAGAGAGTAGAAAAAAGGTGTCTCATGTGTATTACCTTGGTGCCTCCCAAGTATTTAGAGGAGGCTTTGGGGAGAAGGCCGTTTTCCCCTAGTTAAGCAGAATGAGAAATGTGGTCAGTCAGATATGCATACGTTTAGTCCATACCTTAGGGAGAGGTGTGCCCAACTGTCTATAGGTGCTTACGCCCAGACATCCTGCCAGGAACGTATGGGAGGTTCCTGTCAGTGGTCCTAGGGGTTAGGCCTTTGTCATGTTCTTCTTTGAGCCCTCAGAGGCTCTTAAACCCCTTCAAAAGCCATGTTTATCTTCGAGGGTGGTGAAGGACTTTCCAAGGTGATATCGGTTATTTGTCCGAGGATGGTTGGTGCACAACCTGAAGGTGGTTTAGACAACACCTGAAGATAGTATAGGCCACCTTCCAAGGCCGACTGAGCTATTACCTGAACGTGTTGTCGATCCTTTACTAATATGATCAAAGAAGGCACAACCAAGGATGGCAAGGATCCATTGAAGATAAATAGTGGACCATTGACAAGGAAGAAGGCCAAAGAGCTCACTAGTGCACTTCAAGCTTTTGTCTCAAGATTTTTCATGGAGAATGGACTTGGAATTTCGCAAGGATCTACTGGAACATGGAAGGAATCATATGGAGATGATGGCCAAGCTTGGATGTTGACAGATTGGCGATGTTCTGGTAGAAAAATCATATCTTGAGCTAAACAGATCAGAATTGAGTGATTCTTAATTCATTAGAAAGCTAAAATCTGGAGCTACAAATCATATGAAGATCATGAAACCCATGTTTTTACGTTAAGGAGGTCCAATTTAGCTTCAAGTCGCGATTTACGAGTTATCGCTGGTTCAGAAGTAGTTGCAGTATTTTGGGCATATCTTTGGCTTTAACTGTCCGTTTTGTATGGTTAAGGTTTCATTTCAAAGCTAAGGAAGAGATCTACAACTTTTATGGTTTTCATTTTGAGAAATCATGGCTGTATCAAGTTTGAATTTCATCTTGAAGTTGAAGACACAAGCAAGAACCACCTGAGAAGACTATTTTGGGGTTTTTATGGCCAATCTTGTGTTGCAACGTATTTTATTTTATTTTTCTACTTGTTTACATTATTTAGGATGTTATTTAAGCCATGGATGTGATTTAGGTTACTTAGGATAAATGGAATTCGCTGCACACCTTAAACATGTGTTAAAAGGTGTAGGAATCCTAGTTTGACTAGGTTTTCTTGAGTCCTTTGTAACTAGGTTTCCTAGGTGACTTGGGCTGCGAATTTTGCTGAGTCTTTTTCCCTAGTTTAGGCCCATAAATAGGCACATATTCTTGATTGTAAAACAACAGCCTTGACATGAAATAATATTGCTACTTTGGAGAGAATTTCTCTTTGGTTCTTTGTGGACTACCTTGGTGCACAAGTGTGCTTGTGTTCTTGGTGTTTTATGCTTCTTGTTTCTAATCACAGGTTGATTAGGGGTGGGGGTTTCAAACCTAGTCTTTTTGATGTCTTGTGGAGCTTGAATCACATCTTGGGCACGTTTCATGGTCTTTATACCATTGGGGTTCGCATCATTTACCGAGGCTGGCTATGCTAATCTCTAGGGGTGGTTGGTTGAGATGGTTTATCGAGGTAGGCTATGAGCTTTCTACCAAGGTTGGTCACGTTATGTTTCAAGGGTAGCATTGACAACCAAACCGAAGGTCCAATGAGTGATAGCCTTTTAGCTATCTCATGCCTTCCCTAGAAAGAACCGAAGTTGCATCTTTGGTTCTTATGTGCCCATACTTGGTCAAGGATTTTCTCTTTTAGGGTCACACTTTCAACAAGCTTGGGCTTCCTTCAGAATCAGGATTCCCTTTCTTGGTAATGTTGCAGCTTCGGTAAGATTCAGTTTTCTAAGCCTAGGACCCTTGGAAGGCTTAGGATGAGCTTTATCTCCAAATTTTTTGTTTTGGTAAAACTACACCTTTGACATAGCTCGGCGACCTCCCTCTAAGGATTTGCTTAAGAGGTTACACCCTTATCTTTACACCTTCAACATATGTGGGCAGTTTTACCCTCTTAGGGTTTGATTTCCCGCATGTTGTGGGATACACATTTTCCGAAGGTCATTTCATCTTTGAGAGTGAAAGAGTGAGTAGGTCTGACACCTCGATTTGCCTGTTTGTGGCTTGGCAGTTTGAGAGGCATGCCGTCAATTTACATGTCAGATGACACGTGTCACCAAATTAGTGGATAGTTGTCACGTTGATTACATCGGCTACGTCTTTCCGCCAGTGATCAGTCATTATGGTATCTGTTCACTTGTCTTCCTTTAGGCTATATATTCCTCACTTGACTTAGAAGTTCTTCACGTTTTACCTTGCTATCTTCTTTTCCTTCCTCTCTTTTCTCTTTGATAAGCTTATATTTATATTATTTATTTCTCTCATATTTAGTATGTTTTAATATGTTTTGAACCTTAAAGATATATTTTGACTATGTTTTGTAGCTTAGAGCATATTTGGACTCAATTGATTGAAAGTGAATTTAATTTGTAATTTTGCAAGTTTTAATTTAGTTGTGCTCTTTCAAGATGTTGACAGATTAGTGATGTTTCGGTAGAAAAATCATATCTTGAGCTACAGAAATCGGAATGGAGTAATTCTTAATTCATTGGAAAGCTAACATCTGGAGCTACAAATCACATTCAGACTATGAAACCCATATTGTACGTTAAAAGCATCAAATTCAGCTTCAAAGTCGCGATTTACGAGTCACCGCTGGTTCAGAAGCAGTTGCGGTATTTTGGGCATATCTTTGGCTGTAGATGTCCGTTTTATGCAATTCAGGTGTCGTTTCGAAGCTAAGAAATAGATCTACAACTTTTATGCTTTGAGTTTTGAGAAATAATGGCTTCATCAAGGTCGAATATCAGCTTGAAGTTGCTGTTGCTGTTCTGGAGCATTGCTTGGCTGACAACTTTGAAACCTTATAGTTATTTTGAATCTTTTTATTTGTTTGGGGTACTTTTGTAACAATATATAAAGTTTAGGGAGTTTTTATGAGTTTAGCCATAGGTTTTAGTTTTCTTTGGTTTTTAAGCATGGCTGCCGCCGCCAGGCTCCTGGCCCCATCTCCAGCTCTCATTTTCGCTTTTTAGTTCTTTTTTCCATTATTATTCTTCTTTGTTTTTCTTTCGATCATGGCTGAGTAATTTTCTGGTTCAGTTCTAGGGACGATTTCCATCGCCAACACCGGTTGTGAGGATTGATTTTTCTTGCTTAAACTTTCTTTAATTTCAAGTATTTACTTCTTTATTGTTCAGATTTATTGCAATTAATTTTCCTGTTCTCGCTTGTTGAATTGGTTCTGCAATTGCAAATCTGCTTGATTTTCTTTCAACCGCTTAGGTGAAGAATTCAATTAGAAGCAAGTGAATTGATTGGAGATTGCTTTTATTTCTGGTTAGTTCATACGAAGAAGTAAGACAGGTTAAATTGTTCAAGCTTTTGGATTGTTGCCTGGAATAAACTTTTTGGTTCATTGATCTTAATGCTGATTTTGAGATAATTAGAAATTGCTTTTCAATATCTGGTTAATCAAAATTAAGAAATTAATCTGAAGCTTTTTCTGGTTAATTTTACTGCTGAATTCTTAGGGTTCTTTTTAGCTTTAAAGAGAGTCCTGTTTATTTGCTTGAATTGAAGAAATATTTTCTTTCGATGATCAACTGCGTGATTGGAATGGATAATCAACCCTGAACTGAGCGTTTTTAGTATTGGTTAATTTCGTTTTGATTCTACAGTTAATTTATTTCAGCTTTTAATTGAAAAAACCCCCCAATCTTTTATTTCAGTTTTCTGACAGGAAGCTTTCAGTAAAAAAATCTCCTTTGGGATTCGACCTGGTTTTCACTGCTAGACTATAAATTTATTTATTCTGAGTTGTTAGGGATACCAGAATTATTTTTTGCGGTTTCGACGACCGACCAAAAATTTGGCGCCGTTGCCGGGGAGATTTCTTTTTCTGTTAAAGTTTCCTTTTCATTTATTTATTTATTTATTTATTTTCTTTATTTTCTTTCTTTCTCAGTTAACTGACTTATGCCCAGATCTTCTCGTACAGGTGAATTAGTGTTTGATCCAGAGATTGAGAAGACAGCAAAGGCAAACAGGAAAGCGAAATGGCAAGCAGTCAATTTTTCAGCTTTGACATCTGTGAACAGCAACTCAGAAAGCGAAGAAGAACCATTTGTTAATATAGAGATGGCAGCCCAAAGAACACTAAGGGAGTTGGCAACTCCTGACGTTGTCCAGCAACCCTTGTGCATGGATTTTCCTGATATTGAGGTAGCATTTCAATTAAAATCTGGATTAATTCATTTATTGCCTACTTTTCGTGGTCTTGCAGGTGAGGACCCCCCACAAACACTTGAAGGAATTTCATGTAGTCTGCTCGACCATGAAACCACAAGGAGTTACAAAAGAACAGATTAAACTGAGAGCCTTCCCGTTCTCATTGGCGGACAAGGCAAAAGACTGGCTGTACTACCTTCCCTCCGATTCGATCAAAACCTGGAATGACTTGAAGAGAAATTTTTTGGAGAAATTCTTTCCAGCTTTAAGGGCTAGGATAATTCGGAAGGAAATTAGCGGGATTCGTCAGTACAGCGGAGAAAGCCTATATGAGTACTGGGAGAGATTCAACCAGCTATGTGCGAGCTGCCCACATCACCAGATTTCTGATCAACTGTTGCTGCAGTACTTCTACGAAGGACTACTGTTCATGGATCGATGTATGTTAGATGCTGCAAGTGGAGGAGCACTTGTAGAAAAGACGCCCGAAGAAGCAAAAGACTTGATTTCTAAAATGGCAGCCAACTCGCAACAATTTGGGACACGGGTAGACCATGTGCCGAAGAAGGTAAATGAGGTAGGAACTTCGAATATTGAAGCTCAACTTTCTGAACTAACCTCTCTTGTTAGACAAGTTGCCTTGGGACAGGTCCAAAATTCTAGAGTTTGTGGCATTTGCTCTATTCAAGGACACTTTACTGACTCGTGCCCACAACTGCAAGAGGATACAACACCTCAAGTGAATGCGGCAAGCGGGTTTGTTAACCAACCAAGAATGTATGACCCATATGCCAATCAATACAACCCTGGTTGGAGAGACCACCCGAATATGAGATATGGGCAGCCAAACAATCAGCCACCGTATCCATCTGCCGGTTATAACAAACCAGCTCCTCCATCACAGAACCAAGCACCAAATTCAGGTATGGCTTTAGAAGATATTGTGAAAGCTTTAGCCACTAACACTCAAATGTTTCAACAGGAAACAAGGGCTAGCATTAAAGACTTGGGGAACCAAATTTCACAACTGGCAGCCTCATTGAACAAAATTGAAGCTGAAAAAGGGAGGCTGCCATCTCAAGCTGAAATCAACCCAAGAAAGCATGTTAATGCCGTGACCTTTCAAAGTGGCAAAGAGGTGCAAACCACCACATAAAAAATGGCAGCACTTAAAAAGGAACAAGATAGCCTAAAACCATCAACTTCTGATGCACAAACTGAGGAGGTAAGCAACAAGCCAATTTTTCCAAAATCAAAAATTCTAATCCCACCTCCTTTTCCTGGCAGGTTGGCTAAATCAAAGAAAGAGGAGACCGAGCAGGAAATTCTTGAAACTCTTAGGAAGGTCGAAATCAACATACCCTTGCTGGATGCAATTAAGCAGGTGCCACGGTATGCCAAGTTTCTGAAGGAGTTGTGCACCAATAAAAAGAAGCTGAAAGTTGATGAGACAATCAAAGTTGGGGAGAATGTGTCAGCAATAATCCAAAGAAAGTTGCCTGAGAAGTGTAAGGACCCTGGTATGTTTACTATACCATGTGTAATAGGCAATTTTAATGTGAAAAAAGCTATGTTAGATTTGGGAGCCTCAATGAATGTCATGCCATATTCAATATATGCTTCTTTGAAACTTGGACCTTTGAATGAAACTAGTGTTGTGATGCAATTAGCTGATAAATCCAATGCCTATCCTAGGGGCATGGTTGAGGATGTTCTTGTGCAAGTAAATGATTTAATTTTTCCTGCTGATTTTTATGTGCTTGATATGGAGAATGATGACCTAACTACTCCTATTTTGTTAGGAAGACCATTTTTAAAGACATCCAAGACCAAGATTGATGTGGATACTGGCACTCTCACAATGGAATTTGATGGAAAAATTGCACAGTTTAATATTTTTGACACATTAAAGGAAACTGACAAGGATAATTCTGTTTCTTTTGTTGGAAAAATTGATACTTTGGTGCAGAATGAATCAGGAACAAAGGTTGAAAACCAAGTAAGGTTTGCACAAAAAGGTAAGAAAAAAAATGTCAAGTTGCACCAAGAACATGAGATGTCATTTGTGGTTGGACAAAAGGTGTTTCGCAAACACAGAAAAAGATGGAAAGAGTTATCTGGTAAGTCTGAGCTGAATTGGATTGGACCATTTGTTATTACTGATATTTCTACTCATGGTGCAGTCGAGCTTAAAAGTTTGAAAACGGATAAAGTGTTCAACACTGAGATGCATAAGTTGAAGCCTTTTCATGAGGGATTCTCAAAGCACCCTGGTTGATGCAGGAAGAAACTGTCTAGCCAAAGACAATAAAGAAAAGGCGCTTTTGGGAGGCAACCCAAGCGTGGTTTTGTACCACGAACAATTAGGATTTTTTTTTCTTTCTTTCTTTTATTTTTATTTTTTATTTTTCAGCTTTTATTTTTTAGGTTTCTTTATTCTCACAACTGATTTTCTTGGTCAGGCAATATCTCTTTCAAGCTGGAGGTGAACTAAACCATATGGGGCAGCAAGCTGAAGTCAAATTCTGGGCTATAGATCATTGTGGAATCACCTTTCAGGGCGGTACCTTTTCTTTTCCCCATCTGTGCTTTTATTGTAAACATTGAGGACAATGTTTGATTTAAGTGTGGGGGAGTGGATAGCTTGAGCCATAATTTTCTGTTTTCAAAATTTTTGAACTAATTTTTTTTTATTCATACTTTTGAGCATCGATCTGAATTGTTAGATGATTTCACCTTTTTGGTTCTTGAATGCTTAGCTTGAGTGTTGAGTTAGTAATTTATTAGTCTTTATGCAACTCTCAAATTTTATTTTTAAATTGTTTTTGCAATTTTTGATCAAGCTAGTTGATGGTTATCTTGAGAAGCTGATTTTTTTCATCAAATTTGTGTACTTAGTACATTGATTTAAACCTTGTGAGATTATGAGCTTATTAAGTTGAATATGTGGTTTGTTCGGTTGATGGATGATTTGAATCACTTGAGAAAAAATAAAAATAAAAATTGTTTGACTTGTTGCATTCTGAAAAAAAAAAAAAAGAAATTTTGCTACTCCGCTGTTCTGGGTATTGAAGTAGGTTGGGGTCTTCTCCTAAGGCAAGAGTCGATCACTGCTCGAAAAGGTACTAGGAACATGAGTATGGCAAAGACCACTTTGGAGTTGTGTCGAGTTAGTAGCTTGGGTATGGTAGAGCCCCTATTATACACTCGCTAAACGGCGGAACACAAGAAAAAGACAAAACAAGAAAAAAAAAGTGAAAAAATCAAGTCAAATAAAAAAAAAAGTAAATTCTCAACTGATTTCTTATTTTCCATGGGTTTGTGGTAAGACCGGTTGTGCTTTTTAAGTTCTTAACTACATGGTTTGTTCTTTTTACTTGGTGCAAAAGTTTGATGTTTTTCTCAGATTTTCAATGGTGATTGTTGCTAGCTTGAGAAGAAATTGTTTTCAAGGACTTATTTAGTTTTGAGTTGCTATTGCCGATTAGATTGCGTACTTAATTCCTCTTGCTAAGTTTTTCGAGACCCTTGGATGTGAAATTATCTTACTTATTTTAGCTCAAAAGTATGTTTCTATTTTGAGTTTTGCCCGGGGACGAGCAAAAGCTAAGTGTGGGGGAATTTGATAAGCTTATATTTATTATATTTATTTCTCTCATATTTAGTATGTTTTAATATGTTTTGAACCTTAAATATATATTTTGAGTATGTTTTGTAGCTTAGAGCATATCTGGACTTAATTGATTGAAAGTGAATTTAATTTGCCATTTTACAAGTTTTAATTTGGTTGTGCTCTTTCAGGATGTTGACAGATTGGTGATGTTCCGGTAGAAAAATCATATCTTGAGCTACAGAGATCGGAATGAAGTGATTCTTGATTCATTGGAAAGCTAACATCTGGAGCTACAAATCACATTCAGACCATGAAACCCAGTTTGCACGTTAAGAGGGTCAAATTCAGCTTCAAAGTTGCGATTTACGAGTCACCGCCGGTTCAGAAGCAGTTGCGGTATTTTGGGCATATCTTTGGCTGTAGATGTCCGTTTTATGCGATTCAGGTGTCGTTTCGAAGATAAGAAATAGATCTACAACTTTTATGCTTTGAGTTTTGAGAAATAATGGCTGAATCAAGGTCGAATATCAGCTTGAAGTTGCTGTTGCTGTTCTGGAGCATTGCTTGGCTGACAACTTTGAAACCTTATAGTTATTTTGAATCTTTTTATTTGTTTGGGGTACTTTTGTAATAATATAGAAAGTTTAGGGAGTTTTTATGAGTTTAGCCATAGGTTTTAGTTTTCTTTTGGTTTAAAAGCGCAGCCGCTGGACCTGAGGCTCCATCTTTGCTTTTTCGCTTTTTAGTTTTTTTTTCAATTGTTCTTTGTTTCTCTTCTGATCATGGCTGAGTAATGAGTAATTTTCTGGTTCAGTTCTAGGGACAATTTCCATCGCCAACACCGGTTGTGAGGATTGATTTTTCTTGCTTAAACTTTCTTTAATTTCAAGTATTTACTTCTTTGTTGTTCAGATTTATTACAATTAATTTTCCTGTTCTCGCTTGTTGGATTGGTTATGCGATTGCAAATCTGCTTGATTTTCTTTCAACCGCTTAGGTGAAGAATTCAATTAGAAGCAAGTGAATTGATTGGAGATTACTTTTATTTCTGGTTAATTCATACGGAGAAGTAAGACAGGTTAAATTGTTCAAGCTTTTGGATTATTGCCTGGAATAAACTTTTGTTCATTGATCTTAATGCTGATTTTGAGATAATTAAAAATTGATTTTCAATATTTGGTTACTCAAAATTAAGAAATTAATCTGAAGCTTTTTCTGGTTAATTTTACTGTTGAATTCTTAGGGTTCTTTTTAGCTTGAAAGAGTGTCCTATTTATTTACTTGGATTGAAGAAATATTTTCTTTCGATGATCAACTGTATGATTGGAATGAATAATCAACCCTAAACTGAGCGTTTTTAGTATTGGTTAATTTCGTTTTGATTCTACAGTTAATTTATTTCAGCTTTTAATAGAAGAAACCCCATAATCTTTTATTTCAGTTTTCTGACAGAAAGCTTTCAATAAAAAAATTCCCTTTGGGATTCGACCTGGTTTTCACTGCTAGACTACAAATTTATTTATTCTGAGTTGTTAGGGATACTAGAATTATTTTTGGCAATTTCGACGACCGACCACTCTCCTTGTTGTGGTTCTTCGCAGTGGGGTGATTTTCAGCAGCCGCAAGCAGTGGTTCTCCTAGCATCATTAGATTCCAATCAGATGGGTTTCTACCGAAGTAGCTTTTCCTTTCCCTTTTTCTATCTTTTTTCCTTCCAAAGTTAGATCCCTAGGGTTCATGGCCACCTTGGTAGCCGAAGTTAGTATCGCTAAAGAGGGTTGGGGCTCTTTAGATGCTTATTTGAGCTGTGCTACTTCAAAGAAGGTTGAAAAGTGGTGTGCCAAATTTTTCCTTTCTTTGTATGCTAAGACAAGAGCGCTCGAGCGTGGCAAGCTAAGCTACCATCCTTGGGAGAAAGAGGTAACAATGTTTAGGTCTTAGTTAAATGTAGGTCTTTGGTATCCTTCCCCGAAGATGGTTTCTAATTTCTGGCAATTTCATGGCATAGCAATTAACCAACTGCCCTCGAACTCATACTCCTACTTCAATGCTTTTTTATGCATGTGTGGAGTTTTCAAAATAGCCCCTGACTTTATCTTTTTATGCAATACTACAAACTCCACCCCGTTCCAAATGGGGGATTTTATTTCTTACTTCCTCGAGGGTTGAGGAGCAAGAAGTTCACCTTCACCTTCACCACCAAGGATAGTTGGCAAGGGTGGCAAAATAAATACTTATTTATGGAGATAGACAAGAAATGGAAAGATATTCCCACAAAATGGGCCTCAGGTACTCTAGCAATCGATGTAATGGATTCATCGAAGCTCCTAACCAAAGAGCTAAAGTCCAAATTTGAAGAGCTTGGCAGTTGTATTCAGGCAGTAACTGACTGGCATGATCAAGTGCCTTCATGGCCACTTTACCCCCTTCCTATCCGATGGAACTTCATGACCGAAGAAGTCCTTAGCGAGTTGGATGTCATCAAGGAGCATGTTACTGACAAAGAAATGCCCAAGCCAAAAATAGATGGGAAGAATTCTTGGTTGGTCTTGCTCTTTCGGGAGGAACTATCTTACGAAGCTCTTGTCAAGGGTAAGTTAATTTAAAATTGTTGCCTATCAGATCATTTGTACTTACACTAATATTTTTTACTTTGCAAAAATGGACAATAAGTCAGCCACTTTCTACAAGAGCCATTTTCCTTAGCCAAGCGAAGAAAAGTGAACAAGGGAAGAAGAAAGCCCCAAAGAGAAAGAAGGGGCAATCTTTGGGGCCACCGAAGTAGAAAAAGCCTAAGGAGGACCCCCTTCCTCCTCCCTTCAAAGATATTACTAAGGTTGCAGAACATCCTCAGAAGCAGCTATATTGTCCATTCCCCTCAGCCCTAATTCGGCTGCTGAGACCTTAGGGACTTCCTTGGCAGTGATTTCGACCGAAGTGGTTGAAGAGAGAAGAAGGCAAAAAGGGAAGGATGTTCCTGTGGACATCCTCGAAGTTAGTGACTCTGAGGGCGGGGACCCAAGGTATAATTACCAGGTTCGTCTTTTAACTTTTCATTTATAAGTTTTGGATTTTTTGGAATTTTAGACTTTATAGATGAATGGTTAAGAGATAATGTGGTAATGGAACTTTGGTGTGACATTGTAGAGGAGTTGCCTTCGCCTAACTAGATAGCCGAACATGCTCAAAAGTAGGGGCTTTGGGATGTGAAGATCCCCTTCAACAAAGTTCTGAGGGAGCCCTTCTGGACTTTCACCGAGGACATGTATTTGTTCTCAGATGATTGCCAAAAAATGGTTCCCCAAATGGCCAGAGGAATTATGATGGATGCTGCCCTTCAATCTTTAATGGACTATTGTCCAAATGAAGAAATTCTTGCTGCTTGGATAATCGAGCATGTAGCTTAGGTACATCCTCCTGGTTAGTACTTAGAAAATTTTTTTATGTCTAAACTTTTGCTTCACCCTTAGTGTTTTGTTTTGTAGATGCTCACCTATAGAGGATACTTCCGAGAATGGTCTGTGAAGCAGACCTTCATCCAAACTCAGTCGGAGGAGAATCTGGCAAAAACCAAAGAGGCCTTAGCTTTAACTTACTACAAGTATGGCCAGTTAAGCAAGCTTGTCAAGGAAGGTCTTGTGGGTCTTCAGCGAGAGCTTGCTGAGAGTAAGCAAGCCCTTCTTGATGATTATTCTTCCTAAGTGTCTGACCTCAGGAAGATGTTGTTGAAGCAGAATTCTTAAGTTGAAGCCCTTAAAAGGAACGGGGAAGACCTGCTCTTTGATCTAACCGAGTCTTTTTCAAAGAAGGTGCAGCTCTGAGCCGAGGTTGATCAGCTGAAAAAATGGAAGAGAGGAGAAGAAGAAGAAGAAGAAGGTGGAAACTTTGGCTAAGAAGAAGGCAGAGGCAGACAAGATGACAAATACCTCATTTCAAGATGGCTTCTGCCTGGTTCACCATTAAGTGTTGTCCCGTTATCCCAACCTCGACCTCTCCTTTCTTCAAGCCCTTGATATGCTAGAGGGTCCTTCTCTAGAGTGGTCAAAGAGGGAGTTCCTAAACCTACCTGAGCAACCTCTGGAGCCCATAGAGAACGTAGACGCCAAAATTTCCTAAGGGAATAAGGAGGACAAGTAATTTTAGGGAGCCATGTACTTTCTTGCTTTTTGTATTCTTCTTCCTTACTTAATGAAGTGCCTTTTTTTTCAAATTTGTGTTCAAGATTTTGTCTAAAGTCCACAAAAAGCATTGATACTTCTAGTTGACTAGCCACCAATGGAATTTTCACCATTTTTGGAAAAAACAGTAAGTCATATATTTGCCATTTTTGACAAAGTGTTTGAACACAACTAACCACATTGAACAAAAAATTTGAACAGGACAACTTCAGCAAAATTTACCATCTTCGATAATCAAGAGACCACATTCACCATCTTTGGTAGAATATTCACATTCTTCGATGAAGTGTTTAATCGGGTCATGCATTCACCATCTTTGCTAAAATGTTTAATCATATACCACATTCAGTGAAACGTTCATATCACTATCTTTGAATTTTCACTTTACCATCTCTGGTACTATTATGCTTTTTGCCAAATTTTTGACTAAATGTTTATAATTATCTATTTTGGCAAAATGTTCAGCAGACACATTTGGCTAAGCACTTGTTTACTTAGTTTCTTTGGGCAAATATATTAACCAACATCATTATTGCCATGTTCAGCAAAGAGTTTCTAAGGATGGCATTTTTCCATTTTTCCCAAAGTGCTTCAAAGGATTCGTCCTTATCACCTTCGGAAAGATGCTCAAAGGATTCATTTAGTTTATCCTTGGCTAGATGGTCATTTACCACTTTTGGGATATGACGTGCATTTATCATATTCGGCAGAAATCTACCAAGGTCGGGTTTTTGCCACACTCGGTTAGAAGTTATATGCACCTTCGGTTAAAATATTTGTAAAGAACCATACTTCACCATCTTTGGAAAATTCAAGGGATAAAATTTGTCTAAGTGTTTTTGGGAATGAAATTTGGCATTCATATGACATCTTTAGAGAATTTGCATTTGAAAAGTACCCTATTTTGGAAATTCCCTAATAAAAACTTCAAAAAATTTCCTGTAAGTACAATATTCTTCCAAAAGTTTCTAAGTCCTCAGAAAATTTCTAAGTGTAAAACTTTTTCAAAGAATCGAAATGCCAGGTGTTCTTCAGTTCTTCCCTTTCGGCATTTCTGAGTTTGTAGACTTTTAGCCGAACTTCATCTGTGGCCAAATAAAGTCCTTCCCAATTTAACTGAAGTACACCGTGAGATGGTTTTCAGGCTTCCAACTCAGCCTTTCGAAGAACAGCCTCTCTTATCTTGAAGATCTTTATCTTGATTCCTTTAGGCCTGATTTTCACGTTCATGGCAATGGCGACTCATTTGTTGGAAAGCCTTTCTTCTAAGTTTGGCCATCTCCTTATGTTCATCAACCATATCAAGTTTGGCTCTTAGGTTGAGGTTGTTCCCTTCTTCATTGAATACCTACATTCTTATGGAAAGCTTTACAACTTCAATAAGGATAAGAACCTCTGTCCCAAATACGAGTAAGAAAGGAGTTTCCCTAGTAGTTCTCCTAGGGTTTGTTCTGTAACTCCATAATACACTTGGAAACTCACCAGGTCATTTTCCTTTAGCTTCGTTCAGCCTCTTCCACAAACCATCTTTTAATATTCTATTGGACACTTAATCCTGCCCATTGCTTTAAGGATAGGCAACTAAAGTGAGGTGCAATTTTATCTCAAGATCGATAGTGAATTCCTGGAACCCTTTGTCAATGAATTGGGAACCATTGTCTGCTACTATTGTGTTAGTGTTGTGCCCAAAAGCCAATCATGAGATGATTGTATTTTTGCACATTGAGTCATGATATTTTATTAAGGTATTAATCCAGCAATTATGTTTGTTGTTTTGTTTCTGCGTAACTTAACAAACATAATCGTAACCCTAGAATAATGATATTCTTAAACGTCCCTGGTCTAGTATTATTGTGGAGCGGGTTGCAATAATACATAACGACTAGCATATGTGGAGACTAATATGATATATGTAGTCTACATATGGGTACAAGTTGGAGAACTTGTGTACTAGACCGACCCACCATGAGAACACTACATGGATTGTTATATGAGTGTCATAAGTGATTCTCATAGTGATCATGGTATATGTAGTCCTTCGACCTAAGATCATCAAGGTTCCCTACATGTGAGTCACATACTTTGATACTTTCCTTTGTTGCTCGTAACTGAGTGAACTTGAAGGAGGTCATTGGGTATGTCACATATCATGCGGAGGGATTTGTATGATCAAGATGGGATTTGTCCCTCCTATGTAACGGGAGTGATATCTTCGGGCCCCTTGATAGAGTAAGACTTAGAAAAATGCATGGCCATGCTCGGATGAGTTAATATACGATATCAATGTCATCAGTTTAAGTTGGTCTACTCGGTAATCAAGAAACCAAAGATTGGGCTATACGAGAGTGACACATTCCATGTCTCGTGCTTAGTCTTGATATCTTGGACAAAGGGACAATGGCATATATCGGTGATGATCATAAAGGTTTAGTCGAATCATCGACAATCTTGTCACTTGGGTAGCAATGATGTGTTGCCAGACACCGCTCATTGCTTATGATCATAAATGTGATTTATTATCATTGCCAAAGTGCAAGAGCCTATTGGGTCGCACATATAGAGCTATTTGGATCACTAGAGTGCATGGGCTAATTATTTGGGTTATGGTTTCACTTTAATTTCGTATTAATAATGGGCCAAAGAGTTGAGCCATTATTAAGCCCGAAATTAAATCCTAATTGGATTAGGGCTTTGAAACCCATTAGGCCTGGAAGTTGAGTCTCACTATAAATACAACTTTTAGTGAGAAATTCGCAGGTCTCCTTGCCCTAGCCTCCAAAAAGGACAGCCACACTCTTCTCTTGCAATTCCTTGGAGGACGCAAGCTAGCACTGCGAGCGCAAGAGAAACGCATCTGCCGGGATGTGGTGGAAGCGTGGTGATCCCGAGAGGCTCGTGTGGATACCATAGAGAGCCTGAACACGTCAACTGTTCAGGTTTTGTGATTCGACTCTATAGTTGAGTGAGAGATCTCAACCAAAAATTAGGTATGAAAATTTTTGAACACCCGGTTTACCCCGTTTCACTTGGATCCTGGAGGGTTTCGGTTAAATTCCGCTGCGCTGTTTGGCTCCCGAAACCCATCAGTGGTATTAGAGCTACTGGTGAAACCCTAAATCGGGATTGAGTGTTGAATCGCATGATGCTATATGTTCGGTTGCTTTTCGGCCATGATTAATTAGATTGATTCATGATGCATGAAACCGGAACTCATAATGAACATATGAGATATATGAAGAAACGACACAAATTGGTTAATGAGATTAACCCGAAATTGAATGGTATGAGATACCTATATGGATTAGGATTCTTGCAATAGTTGCAAAAACCCTAGCTTTGTTCGGATTCGGCCTGTTCGGGCACCGAAAGTAAGGTATTTTTGGTGGCTCGAATGGAGGAGTCTCGGGTGCCTACTTGGTCAAAATAGAAGATTTCGGGCTAAGCAATTGTAAGACAATTTTTTGCGCCGGGGGGCGCTGCCCCCCACGCCCCCCGCAAGGGCGGCTCCCCTTGACCCCGTCCGCTGACCGGTCAGCGGAACCATCGCCCACTGACCGGCCAGCGGGACCGCCGTATGTGAAGTGCCACATAAATAAAAAAACTGGTTAATCAACGCGCGAAAAATTGGGCATGCTATTATGGATAAGGAAGCCCCAGTATCAAATAAAACAGATACTAATTGACCATTGAGATAAAGTTTACCTTTCAAAGCCTTCCTTCTAGTCCTCTGCTGACTAGTCTCCCTTTCAGCTTCCTCGGTCTCAGGTGGTTCCTGTCCTCTCCTGGCAGGTTCCAGCTGAAACACCCTCCCTGGAAATGTACCAGGCCTTCTTTGCTCCTGAGGAGCTCTGGTTGCTGGCCTCCCACCTTGGGCTGGCCCCTGAGTCCTCAGTTGGGGCATAGGCAACTGTCCCCTAGGTCCTCTGGGATTAAATGTTCCCAGCAATTTCTTACTGCCTTCACCCCTTTTTGGGCAATCCCTCACCCAGTGGTCTGGGGCACCACATCCATGACACCCTGTGGAAGCCTTAAAGCATGGCTTATTGCCATGAAACTTCCCACAAGTGTTACACTGAGGACCATATGGTTGTGACTGTGGTCCTCTATCCTTTCTGTTCTCCTTTCTGTTTCCTCCTGCTTCCCTCTCCTCTCTCGGCCTTTTTGACATCTGGCCCTTCTTTGTTCCACTACTACTACCTGGCCCACTCCTCAATTGCTCCTGAGACTCCTGCTCCAGAGCCAGTGCACTCTGCACCACTGTATAATAGTCTCTGGCTCCAATGGCTCTGAGAATTTGTCTCAGCTCAGGTCTTAGACCCCTGATGAACCTTTTGGTCCTTAGCTCCTCCTGTCCTTCATATTGAGGGGCATACCTGATCAAGCTGTTGAACCTCTGCTCATACTCCAGCACACTGAGGTTCCCCTGATCCAGTTGATCAAATTCAACCTGTTTCTGGTCTCTCTGTGCTTCACTCACATATTGCTGCCGAAACACTCTGAGAAAGTCAGGCCACCTCATGGACCTCCTCCTATCTGGATGCCTCCTCAGGTTCCTCTCCTGGTAACTCCTCTGTACTGCTCTCCACCAGAGTTCTGCATTCCCCTCTAGCCTAAAAGTGGCTAGCAATACTCTCTGGGTGGAAGTAACCTCCATTCTCTCCAATATCTTCTCTAGCTGATATAGCCAGAACTCCGCCTCCTCTGGGTCACAACCCCCTCTAAAAACTGGAGGTTTCAGTGCCAGAAACCACTCCAACTGGCCCTCCTTTAGTCCTCCCTTGCTATGCTTTCTTTTCCTTTCTTCTCTGCTACTAGATTTACCTCTGGATGACCTGCTTGACTTGCTCCTGAGTGTGGTCTCCTCAACAGAGGGTTCAGTCCCTCTGGAGTATATATATGCATCTCTTTCCTCAATATCTAGGCTGTCATCCTCCTCTTCCTCCTCAATTCTGGGCTCCTACCTCACTTCTGACCTCATCCTCCTGGCTCTTGGATGTCTCCTCTCCTCATCCGCCTCTTCTTCCTCTTGATTACCTCCAGCTCGGCTGGACTGATCATAACTCCCTGGCTCTTTGCCAGGCCTCCTTCTCCTTCTCCCACTCCCTTCTGCCTCCACTGGCTCCATTTCACCCTGATTCTGGGCTTGGCCTCTAACCAAGGATTGCATTCCCAGCACTAGTTGAGCCACTGTGGCATGTAATGACTCCATCATCACTTCCATCCTTTCTTGTCTATCTCTGCTTGGCCCAGGTATTTGGTACCTGGCAGTGGGGTCTTCAGCCCCATTATGACCCATTTCTCCTGCCTGGGTCTCAGGCACATTTTCCGCCAATCCTTCTACATGATGGGCTGCAGTTTCTTCTGCCTGTCTCAGGGAATCCCTGTCCCTGCCTCTAGTTCTCATCCTGCACTTTCAATTGCAGTTATTCACAAATATCCAAAATAACACAAGTCTTATTTGAGTTAGCCCTAAAGGGAACACTGTCTAGGCTTAGCTCTGATTGCATTAACAAAGCAGGCTCTGATACCAAACAAAGCCTGTCACACCTCACACAGGCCCTGGCCTGTGAGTCCCCAACCTATCTCACAAGCCCAACTAAGGACTGGGCATCTAGCCCTCGGCCTAACCAACAGAACTAACCTTAAGTCTTATTTTCTTAAGGTGATGAGCCTGGGAGGTGGCCCAGGTGGCTTTTAAACCAATCCAGTAATTACTTGCAGCGTAAGTAAGGCCCAAACCACTTTCTTGCATGACAAGCAAGGCATCAAATAATGCAACTTTCAGTGCATACTTGGTGTGCATCAAGTGTGCTACCTATATGGCAACCAAGAAGCCCACAATGTTGGTTTAGGTTTTGAAAACCACAAAGTATAATGCATGTAGCTCTCGGCCATCAAACACACATACACAGGTGCACCTCAAAACTTGCAAGGTCAAGGCCAACAATATCACATAAGTGCCAAACTTGGGCCCAATACTCATAGCACAAAACCATACACATAACCATCCATACTCATACATAACTTGGCATACCAAGGTCCTCCAAAACAACAACATCTAGGTATCCAAGACTACAAATATACACAGCCAAAAGTGTAGTCTACCTAGCAAATAACATGGCTAGTAATGCCAAGCACACATAAGTTGTTCATGCCAAGTTACATATATAGACCGAGACCCCAAATCCTAGTGCTCAAACATCACCTTAAGGATCCCATACAAAAGCACACACTGCAACACCAAGCCCACGGCCATGTTCATGGTCATAAAGGTGAAAAGCAAAACCAGAGCTAAAGTCCAGATATCCATGCTCTCCTAGACAGTTCCCACTCTACAGCCTGCAAGCTTAAACCATAAGTCTCGGCCAACTCACAATAAAACTTGCAAATAATGCTAAAGTGTCAAGCCAAGCACACATTGGCACATACCTTAGCAACAAAGCAAATAAACACTAAGTGCACACACAAGGCAGCTTAGCACTACTCAGGCTGAATATCCTTGCCTGAAAAAAAATGGAGAATGGGCAGTGAGTTTAACTCAGTAGGATTCACTTCATTATACCCAACTCTTAAAGAGTTTATTTAGTTAAGCCGAGTGAACACTCAAGGCTTAACCTCCAATTAGTTAGCTCAACCTGCAAAACAAACACAAAGACAAGAAAAGCAGGTATATCCATATACAATAACAATAATGGGGGTTAGCATGCACAAGAAATCACCAAGGCACACAAGTACTCACACACACTTCACATTGTTGCTCTCGGCCATATAAGCCATACATGTACCCGTGTGCAATCCTTGCACATAACCTTACCAAAACATTCCATATGGAGCTCCCAAAATGCCAAGCAAATAGGCCACATTCACTTGCATTTTTAGTACATGTACCATAGTCAATTAGCTAATCAACATTGCAACCCAATATAACCAATAAGCCCATCAAGTAACTAAGATCACATGGCAGATTTTTAACCATCACTTAGCCACCTTAACACTTGAACCATGGCATACATTACCAAGCGTACTCAAGTGTAGTGAACCCTACCTCAAGCTCTCGGTCTCCAATAGAACTTCAAGTGTCCAAGTGCCCTTCAACCACAATGCCTACCATAATAAGGCATAATCATTAACAACATAACCCATGGATCAAATACCATGATTTCAATGAAGGACACCATCAACCAACACTTGGAAGCTCTCGGCCATATAAGCCAAAATACTTAAACATAATCTGCCCATTAATCTTACATACTATAATTCACTATAAACACCAATAAACACTAACCATGGCATACATGCCAAGTAAACAAGTGAAATATACCATTTCACTTCAATTCAAGTTTTCGGCCAAAGCACACATTTTCACATAGTTGTACTACTCAACATACCAATTCACTAAATGAGTATCCAAACAACTAGTGAGCTCATTCATGGCACAATTACCATGCAAAATAGGCAACATTTCAAGTAAACACCAATTTCACCCTTTCGGCCATAGTACCCATTTTACATACTCATGTTCCGCATTCATTCCATTCCAACATACATATACCAATGCATCATTAGGCATGGTTCATGGCGTCAATGCCATGTAAACAACAATTGGACATGAGTTACCTCCAAGTTCACTTTCGGCCAAAGTACCAACTTGCACAATCTTGGTGTCCTTCGTCCACACAACCTATCACAAGGTTAAATAATCATCAACAAGCATCACACATGGATTAATTTCCATGAATTCCAAGAAGAACACCAAGAACACACATTCATCACTTTCGGCCATAACTAGGTTTCCCACCAAGCATTTCAATGCTTAATCCTCCGAGCTTAGCAACAAATGAGCATTCAAAATCCTTGTTCATGGAAGGAAATACCATGGATTCAAGGAAAAACCAAGGTTACCTCAAGAACCCTAGCTCACATTGCTCGGCCCTTCACCAATTCTTCATGAACAAAGCTTGATTTCAAGCAAACGCAAGCCAAATCCACTTCTCCAAGCTTGAATCCGCCCAAAAGCTCAAGAACTTTGGATTTAGAAGCAAGATTGTGAAGGAACTCTCAAAGGTGCTCTCAGTTTCGCAAAGACAAGGGAAGCCCGAAATGAACAAAGACTTAGCTTGTTTCGGCCGAACACAAATGCTTTTAGTTAGCCAAAATGCTAACTTGGCTTCCATTTCTTTGCATGGCACATTAAAGCCCTTAAGTCCACTAGAGCACAAAGCCGCCACTCCAACTTGTACTCAAATGGACACTTAAGTCCACCCATGGCTCAAATTGCCAAGCAATTAAACAACACAAGTACCTATGTGTCATAAGCACCCATGCATAACAGGCCATGTAACCAACATAAGGACTAGTTAGTTTAACTAGTAACTAGTGAATAGTACACTAGTGGTAGACAAGAATTTTACTAGTAATCATTGTTGGCTCCCACAAATGGTCTAGTTTTGCACTAGCCATTATAGAATTTTGCATGGCTCACAATACCATCTTTAAACTTGTGGTTTCACTTATACCACTTAAGTTGATGCACAGTTCGGTCCTCTTTCTTAGTTTTCTGTCAGTCTTCCAAATGTACATTTCCCATGTACAATTAAGCCCTGAAAGTCTCCTGTTTTGCACATAGGCCACTGTGCCAGTCTCCATGACTCCTCTTTCTTCCCCTTTCTGTTTTCTCTCATTTTTCCTTGGTTCTCCTTGGCCTAAGCCAAGCACTTAGGAGGTCCCTAACACTGGTACAGTGACTTATGTGCAAAACTGGGGACTTTAAGAACTTAATTGCACGTAGAAAATGTACTATGGGGAAGCTAACAGAAAACAAAGAAAGGGGACTAAATTGAGCACTAAGTTGAGTGGTACAAGTGAAACCACAAACTTAAGGATGGCATTGTTGGCCATGCAAAATTCTGTGATGGCTAGCCCAAGACTAGACCATTTTTGGGAGACAACAATGATTGCTAGTCACATTCTTGTCTACCACTAAGTGTACTATTCACTAGTTAACTAAACAAACTAACTAGTTTGTGATCTAGTCATGGCCGGTTATGCATGTGTGTATATAACACCTTGGTACTTGTGTTGTTTATTTGCTTGGCATCTTGGGCCAAGAATGGACTAAAGTGTCATTGGAATCAAGGATTTAGTGGCGGTTTTGTGGGCTTGTAAGCTTGGAAGACTACTTTGCACCATGCATTTTATTGGAAGGCCAAAGTTAGCATTTTAGCTAACAAAACTTAAAGACATTCGGCCGAAACTACCAAGGCCATTTTACTTAGTTCATTTTCGGGTTTCCATGCTTTGTTTGGCCGAGAGTTCTTCCTTGAGTGCTCATCCAAATTTTTCCTCAAAATCAAGCTAATCTTGGAAGCTTTTGAAGAATTCAAGCTTGGGAGACTTGTTTCGGCCTTAGTTCACTTGGAAATCAAGCTTGTTCTTGAAGGTTGAAGGAAGGCCGAGCCAATTGAGCTAGGGTTTTGAGGTAATGTCCATATCTCCTTGAATTCATGGTAGTTCTTCCATGTACAAGGACCCTAAGTGCTCAATTGAAGATGTATTAAGTTAAATGAGCAAGAAATGTTTCGGTATGAAAGTGAAATGTTGGCCGAATGTGATGAACAAGTGTTCTTGGTGTTCTTCTTGGAATTCATGGAAATTAATCCATGTGTGATGCTTGTTAATGATTATTTCACCTTGTGTTAGGTTGTTGGGGTGAAGAACACCAAGTTTGTGAAAGTTAGTGTGTTGGCCGAAAGGTGGATTTGAGGTAATTCATGTTCTACCTCTAATTACATGGCATTGATGCCATGAGCTTTGATTATTGATGATATAGTGATCATATGTTGGATTGAATGGGGTGAAGAGCATTGTTATGTGAGGTTGGGTTTTATGGCCGAAAGCTTGAAGTGGTATAATTTAGTGTCCATTACTTGAGTACATGGTAATGATGCCATGAAACATATTTAGTGGTGATTTGGTGATTACATGATGAACTAAATTGATGAAGCACATTGTTATGTGATTATGGGCATTTTAGCCGAGAGCTAAACTTAATGTGAAATGGTGTGTTTTACTTGGTTACATGGTAATTGTGCCATGAGCATCATCATTGATGGCCACTTGGTCATGTTTTGGGTTAGTTGGATGAATGACACAAATATGTGAAAATGTGTACCTTGGCCGAGAGCTTAGTTTATGATAACATAGTGCATTTCACTTGGTTACTTGGCAATGATGCCATGGATGATGTACATTGATGACTAGAACATCATATGGAATGACAGAATGATGGGCAGTACATATATGGACATATTGGACACTTTGGCCGAGAGCTAAAGTGTGTGCATTCTAGTGTTCTTCAATTGAGTCATGGTAGTTTAATCCATGGATGTGTATAATGATGCCTATATGTTGTTATGCTAGGCATTGGGATTGAAGAGCACTTGGACATTTGAAACTTGGCTGAGACCGAGAGCTATTTGAGGTAGGGTTCACTGGCACTTGATATTGCTTGGTATTATACACCATGGTTCAAGTGTCTAGAGTGACTAAGTGATGGTTAAAACTTGCCAAATGACCTTAGTTGCTTGATGGGCTTAATGGTTATACTTGGTTGTTTTGTTGATTAGCTAATTAACTATGGGTACATGTACTAGAAATGCAAGTAAATGTGGCCTATTTGCTTGGCATTTTGGGAGCTCCAAATGGAATGGTATATTGGTGAGTTTGTGTGCAAGAAATGCACATGGGTACATGTATGGCTTATATGGCCGAGAGCTACAATGTGGAGTGTGGGTGTGTACTTGTGTGCTTTGGTGTTTCTATGTGCATGCTAACCCCCTTTATGAATTATTTGACATAGTTACCCATCTTGTATATGTATATGCCTGTTTTTCTTGTCTTGGTGTTTGTTTTGCAGGTTGAGCTATCTAATGGGAGGTTAAGCTTTGAGTGATTACTCAGCTTAACTAAATAGACTCAATATGAGTTGTATATGTTTTAAGTGAATCCTACTGAGTTATACTCACTGCCCATCCTTTATTTTTCAGGCAAGGACATTCGGCCTGAGTAGTGTTTACTTGCTTTGTGCTTGTGTTTGCACTAACTTTGCTTGTTTTACAAGGTATGTGCCAATGTGTGCTTGGCTTAGCATTTTGGTTTCATTACAAGTCTTATTCTTAGTTGGCCGAGACTTATGTTTTAAGTTTGCAGGCTGTAGAGTGGGAACTGTCTAGGAGAGCATGGATACTTGGACTTTAGCTCTGATTGTGGTTTTCACCTTTATGACCATGAATATGGCCATAGGTTTGGTGTTGCAGTGTGTACTTCTGTATGGGATTCTCAAGGTTTTATTTGACCATTAGGAGTATGGTCTCGGGTTCTTAATAACTTGACATGAACAACTTATGGATGCTTGGCATATGTAGCCATGTTAGACACTAGGTAGACTACCATTTTGATTTCTATATATGTGTAGTCTTGGATACCTAGTTTATGGATGTTTTGTGGATCTTGGATGCCAAGTTATGTATGGACTTATGGATGGCATTATGCTTGCCTATGTATGCTGGATATTATAGGCCAAAGTTGCCACTCTTATGTGAATGGTTATGGACTTGGACATGTGAAACTGTTGTGCACAATGGTATGTACTTTAGTAGGCCGAGAGCAGCATCCATCTTTATTTGTTGTTTTCAAAACCTAAACCAACCTTGTGGGCTTCTTGGTTGCCATATAGATAGTACACTTGATTGCACACCATGTATGCACTTAAACTTCATTAAGTGTTGCCTTGCTTGTTATGCAAGTTATCAGTTAAAACCTTGCTTGTTGTGCAAGTTAGGGGTTTTGGGCCTTGCCTTTGCTGCAAGTTGATAATGGATCTTGTTAAAGCCACCTGGGCCACCTCCCAGGCCTCATAACTTAAGAAAATAAGACTTAAAAGTTGCCATTACTTGCTTGGCCGAACTAGACACTTTGAGATTAAACATTGGGTTTGGGAGTTAAATTAGAAGATGATAGGCCAGGGCCTGAGTGAGGTGTGACAGGCTTTGTTTGGTATCAGAGCCTGCTTTGTTACTACAATCAGAGCTAAGCCTAGACAGTGTTCCCTTTAGGTTTAACTTGAATAAGACTTGTATTATTTTGGATATATGTGAATATCTGCAATTGAAAGTGCAGGATGAGAACCAGGGGCAGGGACAAGGATTCCCTGAGACAAGAACAGGAAACTGCAGCCCATGATGTTGAGGGCTTGCCAGAAAATGTGCCTGAGACCCAGGCAGAAGAAATGGGTCATAATGGGGCTCAAGAGCCCACTGCCAGGTACCAAGCACCTGGACCAAGCAGAGACAGACAAGAGAGAATGGAAGTGATGATGGAGTCACTACATGCCACTGTGGCTCAGTTAGTGCTGGGAATGCAATCCTTGGCTAGAGGCCAAGCCCAGAATCAGGAAGAAGTGGAACCAGCAGAAGCAGTAGGCAGGAGAAGAAGGAGGCCTGGCAAAGAGCCAGTGGGTTATGATCAATCCAGCAGAGCTGGAGGAAACCAAGAGGAGGAAGATGCAGATGAAGAAAGGAGACATCCTAGGGCCAGGAGATTGAGGTCAGAAGTGAGGCAGGAGCCCAGAGTTGAGGTGGAAGAGGAGGAGGATGACAGCCCAGATATTGAAGAGAGAGATGCCTATATTTACTCAAGAGGGACTGAACCCTCTACAGAGGAGACCACAGTAAGAAGCAGGTCAAGTAGATCATCTAAAGAAAAGTCTAGTAGCAGGGAGGAGAGCAGGAGCAGGCATAGGAGAGGAGGACTGAAGGAGGGCCAGTTGGAGGGGTTCCTGGCACTGAAACCTCCAGTCTTCAGGGGAGGATGTGACCCAGAGGAGGCAGAGTTCTGGGTATATCAGTTGGAGAAGATTTTAGAGAGAATGGAGGTTACTTCCACACAGAGGGTATTGCTAGCCACTTTTAGGCTAGAGGGGAATGCAGAGCTCTGGTGGAGAGCAGTACAGAGGAGTTACCAGGAGAGAAACCAGAGGAGACCTCCAGACAGGAGGAGAGCTATGAGGTGGGCTGATTTTCTCAGAGTCTTTAGGCAGCAGTATGTTAGTGAGGCTCAGAGAGATCAGAAACAAGTTGAATTTGATCAACTGGAGCAGGGGAACCTTAGTGTGCTGGAGTATGAGCAAAGGTTCAATAGTTTGATCAGGTATGCCCCTCAGTATGAAGGACAGGAGGAGCTGAGAACTAAAAGGTTCATCAGAGGGCTGAGACCAGAACTGAGGCAGATCCTCAGAGCACTTGGGGCCAGAGACTACTATACAGTCATGCAGAGTGCATTGGCTCTGGAGCAGGAATTCCAGGAACAATTCAAAAGTGGGCCTGGAAGTGGTAGTGGAACAAAGAAGGCCCAAACATCAAAAAGGCCGAGAGAAGAGAGAGATGCAGGAGGAGGCAGGAAGGAAAACAGGAAGGGTAGAGGGCCACAGCCACAGCAGTATGGTCCTCAGTGCAGCACTTGTGGGAAGTTCCATGGCAACAAGCCATGCTTTAAGGCTTCCACAGGGTGCCATAGATGTGGTGCCCCAGACCATTGGGTGAAGGATTGCCCAAAAAGGGGTAAAGGCAACAAGAGATTGCTGGGAACTTTTAGTCCCAGAGGACCTAGGGGGCAGCTGCCCATGCCCCAGCTGAGGACTCAGGGGCCAGGCCAGGGTGGAAGGCCAGCACCTAGAGTTCCTCAAGAGTAGAGAAGGCCTGGTACTCTTCCAGGAAGGGTGTTTCAACTGGAATCTTCCAGGAGAGGACAAGAAACACCAGAGGCTGAGAATGCTGAGAGAGAGGCTAGTCAGCAAAAGACTAGCAGAAGGGCCTTAAAAGGTACAATTTACCTTAATGACCAATTAGTATCTGTTCTATTTGATACTGGAGCTTCATTGTCTATAATAGCTACAAGCTTGGTTAAGGCCATGAATCTAGAAGTAAAGTATATGGACAACATGTACTTGGTAAGAACAGCTGGCAATGAAATTTTGTTTGCCTACTACATGGTAGAAAACTATGAAATACAGATAGGCAAGCTGAAATTGAGAACTAACCTCATAGTGTTGGAGACACATGGCTATGATGTGATTTTGGGCATGAATTGGTTAGAAGAGAATCGAGTCATTATTGATTGTCAGGCCAGACAATTATTATTGCCTGGTGGGACAGTATATGATTTGAGTAAGCCCTTAGAGTTGGCTATGGACTGCCACATAAAAGTGCTGGAGATAACAACTCCAGAAAGTGAGCAGGATTGCCTGTTACTGAATGACCAGGAAATATCTGAAGAACTTAGGAAAATACCTGTGGTTCAGGATTTTCCAGGGGTCTTTCTTACAGACCTGCCTGGTTTGCCACCCTTGAGAGAGGTGGAGTTTGAAATTAAGCTGGTGCCAGGAGCAGCACCAGTGTCTACTGCTCCATACAGAATGGCAGTACCTGAGATGGTAGAACTCAGGAAACAGTTGGATGAACTACTGGAAAAAGGGTTCATTAGACCCAGTGTGTCTCCTTGGGGAGCACCTGTGTTATTTGTGAAAAAGAAGGATGGAACCCTTAGGCTCTGTATAGATTACAGAAAGCTGAATGCATTGACCATAAAGAATAAATATCCTCTCCCAAGGATAGAGGATTTGTTTGATCAATTAAAAGGAGCAAGAGTGTTCTCCAAAATTGATCTAAGGTCTGGATATTTCCAGCTAAGGGTAAAGGAGGAGGACATACCTAAGACTGCTTTCAGAACTAGGTATGGTCATTTTGAATATACAGTGATGCCATTTGGGCTCACTAATGCACCTGCATTCTTTATGGACTTGATGCAGAGGGTGTTCAGGGCACACCTGGACCACTTTGTGGTGGTGTTCATTGATGATATCTTGGTATATTCCAAGGATGAAGAAACTCATAAAGAACACCTTAAATTAATGCTTGGATTACTCCAAGAACATCATCTTTATGGAAAGCTGAGTGATAGCCGAAGGACTATCGCCTCCACCTTGCCGAACTCCCTGCCACCAGAATGGCCAGGAGATCTGGCGCTACATGGAAAAAGGTGGGATCACACACCTCGGAGAAAAGCCGAAGAGCTCGAGCTCGGCACGCTAGGGAACTTGAGGATACTATTAGCCCCCCCGAGGTAGTAAACAGACCGCCTTCGGAAAAGTGGCACCAGCTAGTGCGGGCCGAACATGATCTTCCCGAAGGCGGAACTCCCTGAATCTGGGAACCTCCAAACTGGGGGCATGTTTCCCGAAGTGGCACGGTCCGTACTAGAGGACCACCTCACCCAGGAACCTTGGGAGTACGGCAGGAGCATTTAAGGAAGCCTCTGACATGTTGCCCACAAACGTCACAAGTCGCCTCAAACGGCGCTCTGACACGCTGACGCCATCAAAGTCACATCATGGCCCGTCTCGGCTCAGGGTTCAAGGAAGCCTGCCACCAGCTACTTGTCCTCTACGCCCAGACATTCAGAGAACATCCGACCGAACACGTGTCACGATCTGAACGGGCTGGACACCTCTATAAATACCAGGGAATACACCCTGGCAAACGGCTGGCTGGCTGGCAAATATCTTGACTCCTCACTCTGAGAAAATACGACCAGGCGAGTTCACTGAACCCCTCAGTGCTATTTCCTCCGCCTTCTCTCAGCACCACTGACTTGGGCGTCGGAGGCTCCTCCCCAGAAAATCGCTCCGGGGACCTCCTAACCCACTTTTTCTGAACATCTCAGGCACTCTCCCTTGGACAAACCGGCCACCAGGCGTTCTTCCTCTTCGGGAGTCCCTCCGTCAGTCACCATGACTACCAACGATGAAGCTGTATGGAATCACTGAGTAAGTGTAAATTTTGGACAAAGGAAATTGGGTTTCTGGGTCATGTGATAAATGATCAAGGATTGGCTGTAGATCCTGAAAAGGTAAGATCAATCCTTGATTGGAAGCAACCCCAGTGTGTAAGGGAAGTCAGAAGCTTTCTGGGGTTAGCTGGCTACTGCAGAAGATTTGTGCCAAAGTTTTCTGTACTAGCAGCTCCTATGACTCAGTTAACTAGAAAGAACCAGAAATTTGTCTGGGAGCCTAAGTGTGAAGAAAGCTTTCAAGAGCTAAAAAGGAGGCTGACAACAGCTCCTGTACTGGTCCTGCCTGATCCTGAAAAGGAATATGAGGTATTTACAGATGCCTCTCATGTAGGACTAGGTTGTTTTTTAATGCAAGAAAAGCAAGCCATTGCTTTTGGGTCTAGACAGTTGAGACCACATGAGAAGAAATATCCAGTGCATGACCTAGAACTAGCAGCAGTGGTTTTTGCCCTTAAGCAGTCGAGGCATTATCTTCTTGGTAATAAATTCCAAATGTTTACAGACCACAAAAGTCTCAAGTACCTTTTCACACAAAAGGATTTGAATATGAGACAAAGAAGGTGGTTGGAATACCTGAAGGATTTTGACTGTGTAATTGAGTACACAGCTGGGAAAGCCAATGT
This sequence comes from Aquilaria sinensis, assembly GCA_005392925.1. Taxonomy (NCBI): domain Eukaryota; kingdom Viridiplantae; phylum Streptophyta; class Magnoliopsida; order Malvales; family Thymelaeaceae; genus Aquilaria; species Aquilaria sinensis. The sequence goes on from SMDT01002339.1 coordinate 39,779, forward strand.
AGTGGTAGATGCTTTGAGTAGAAATTACACTGGAATACTCAAAGGTGGTGAAATTGAGCGTAGGGCCGAAAGCCTAAGTATTACTTCACTAGCAAGCCAATGGTTGGCTAAAGAAAGAGAGCAGCTAAAAGTACTCACTATTACACCAGAGTGGAAAGAGCTTATTAAGGAAGCTCAAGCTGGTGATGAAGAGCTAGAATTGATTTCTGGCAAAAGTAAGGGAGAACTATTCCAGGGTTTTTCCTTCAAGCAGGGAATGTTATATTTCCAAAATAGGTTGTATGTGCCTGAAAAGGACAACCTAAGAGTTCAAATACTAGAAGAAGCTCATTCTAGTAAGCTGGGTATGCACCCAGGAGCCACAAATATGTATCATGCTCTTAGAGCATATTTTTGGTGGCCATATTTGAGAAGGGATATAAATACACTTGTGGCTAGTTGTGAAACCTGCCAACAAGTGAAGGTGGAGCACCAAAAACCAGGGGGAAGGCTACAAAGCTTACCCATACTTGAGAGAAAGTGGGGCTCCATCTCTATGGATTTTGTAGTGGGTATGCCACTAACAAGGAGGAGGCATAATGCCATCTGGGTCATTGTGGATAGACTGACCAAGGCAGCCCATTTTCTTCCTATGAATCTTACAGATTCTTTGGATAAGTTGGCACAACTCTACATAAGAGAGATAGTAAGATTACATGGAATACCAGATGATATAGTGTCAGATAGGGATCCTAGATTTGTCTCTAGGTTTTGGAAATCCCTGCACCTGGCACTGGGTACTAAACTTAAGTTTAGCTCTATTTACCATCCTCAGACAGATGGACAGACAGAGAGAACTATACAAACTCTGTAAGATATGTTAAGGTGTTGTGTGATTGACTTCCAGGGTGAATGGGATGTACATCTCCCATTGGTAGAGTTTTCCTATAATAATGGCTATCATTCAGTGATAGGAATGGCTCCTTATGAGGCCTTATATGGCAGGAGATGTGTTACTCCTCACTGCTGGCATCAGCCAGAAGACAAATTGGAATTGGGGCCAGACATTGTTAAGGAAACCACTGAGAAAATTAAGTTGATCCAGGCTAGGATCAAGACTGCAAATGATAGGCAGCAAGCCTATGCAAACTTGAAAAGGAGAAGGGACCTGGAATTCCAGGAAGGAGACTGGGTGTGGCTAAAAGTTTCTCCAATGAAAGGAGTAATCAGATTTGGGAAAAAGGGGAAACTAGCACCTAGGTATGTGGGGCCATACCAAATACTGGCCAAAGTGGGAAATGTGGCATATCAACTGGACTTGCCTCCAGAACTTGGAAACATACACAATGTATTTCATGTGAGTTTGCTCAAGAAATATGTTCCAAGTTACAAGCAGGTAGAAACACCTACAACTGTGATTGTGGCACCTAATCTTACTTATGAAGAAGTGCCAATCCAGTTCCTGGCCAGAGATACCAGGAAGTTAAGGAGTAGGTGGATTTCAATGATTAAGGTGCAGTGGAGTAACCATACTCCAGAGGAGGCCACCTGGGAAGTGGAACAGGAAATTGCCTCTAATTACCCTTAGCTATACCTTAAGTTGGTGAAGAATTTGGAGGACCAAATTCTTTAAGGAGGGAGGAATTGTTAGGCACCTCCTAAGTGCTTGGCTTAGGCCAAGGAGAACCAAGGAAAATGAAGAGAAAACAGAAAAGGGGAGAGTAAGAGGAACTATGGAAACTAGTGCAGTGACCTTATGTGCAAAACTGGAGACTTTCAGG
>SMDT01002340.1:0-39976 GCA_005392925.1 Aquilaria sinensis
TTCCGAGGATGCGCCTTTTGCTCGAAGATCATGGGCTCTTCGGCCTTGGCCTGTTCTTTGGTGTCTTCGAGGCGGAGCCTGTGCCGAAGATACACCTCTTGCCCGAAGCTCATGGGCTGTTCGGCCATAGCCTATCTCTTGGCGTCCTCGAGTTGGCCTGCTCTTTGTTTCTGCAGGTCTGTTTGGCCAAGCGTGTCAGTCTGAGCGGCGCGTCCCAATTTTCCAGGGATGTCAGAGGACGTGTCCCATTTTTCAAGGGACGTTTGGAGGACGTGTCCCCCATTTTTGCGCAGTGTTTGACACGTGGCGCTTTGCCATTGGAGGAGAGTGGCGTCGGTTACAGAGGGCGCGCCTTTTCAGGTGCAGAGAGCAGTTACGGCGACGGTTCGCCTCCAAAGGGTACTTATGACGATGTTTCGGTTACCCACCTCTGGCTTATAAATAGCCCATTCCATCATAAGTTCCTTTTGCTTTTTCTTCTGCTCTTTTCTCTGCTTTGCCCCTGTTCTTGCACTTTCTTGCTTTCTGTGGCGGAGCTACCTTAATCAGAGCTTTTTTCCAGCCAACTTTCACGACGGCGTCCTCAGATTTTGGCAAATCTTTCGGTGGGTTTTTGTTTTCCAGAACGTTTTGATCCCTCTGTTCTTTTGAGTTTTTTTTTTCTGGAAACTATTTTCTTCCGTTTTCAAACTCGTTTTCATGTCAAAAATGCCCATTCCTGAGAGCTGGCAGCCTCTTTTGGCCCATCCTTGTTGCACCACCCCTGCAAAGTTAGAGAGGTGGAAGAAAAAATTCTTTCTTCCCTCTTACGCCATTACTAGGCTGCCTCGTTCTAGCCATTATGCTTTTTCAAACCATAGTAAGGAGGTTACCATTTTCCGAGCCCAGCTGAAGGCCGGTCTTCGGTATCCTCCCCCGAAGATGGTGTGCGAGTTCTGCAAATTTCATGGCATTGCTGTGAACCAGCTTCCCCCGAACTCGTTCTGCTATTTTAACGCCTACCTCTGCATGTGTGGCGTCTTCGGGATAGAACCCCATTTTATAATCTTTATGCAGTACTACAAGCTCTCTGTGGTCCCGAAGGGTGGCTTCTATTTCATGCTACCTCGGGGATCCGGGAGCAAGAAATTCATGTTCACCTTCGCCACTAAGGATAGCTGGCGGGGGTGGCTGGCGGGGGTGGCAACAGAAGTTCTTCTTCCTGAAGATGGACGAGGCCTGGTCGTACGTTCCGACCAAATGGGCTCAGGGAACACTGGATGTGGACGTTGTTGATCCGAGGATGCTGCTGACCCCAGAGTTGGCTCCCGTGTTCGCGGATTTCGACGCCCGCATTCGGGCTGTCTCTGACTGGGATCCCGAGGTCGCTCCGCGCGCCCTTTACCCTTTTCCAATCAACTGGAAGTTGATGACCGAAGAGGTCCTTCGGGAACTAAAGGTGGTAAAGGAGCACAAGACTGACCTCAAGATGCCAGCTCCTGCCATCGCCGGGAAGGATTCCTGGTTGGTCAAGCTTCTTAAGGAGGAGATTTCTTTCGAAACGCTTGTCGAAAGTGAGTCATCTTCTACTCCTTTGCTGTTTTTTTCCTCGGACTTACGCTGATGTTTCTCTCCTTTTTCAGAGATGGGCGACGGGACTGCCGCCTATTACAAGTCCCTTTTCACCGGCCAAGTGGAGAAGGGCGATCAGACAAAGAAGGCGGCTTCCCGAAGGCGAAAGTCCGTTGGTGCTGGTCCCTCGTCTAAACGGGCGAAGAAGCTGTTATTTCTTCATTTGGAAAGTATTAGGGAGGAAACGAGGACGCCGAGGTTGCTGTCACTTCGCCGCCTGATGATTCGGCCGAGGTCCCCTGCTCAGGTTCCTCTAGAAGAAATTCCCGAGGAGACTGCTGAGGAGCCTGGGACAGCCGAGATTCCGGCGCCTGAGACTGCTGTTTCCGAGGTCCCTTCAACCGACGTCCCTCCTCAAGGTCCTACTGCGTCGCAGGCCCTCCTTGATGTAGTGGTAGAAGTACCTTCTGCCGAGGAGCGGCGCAGGCGGAAGGGCAAGGGCATTTCAACCGAGGAGGCCGAGGACTCCGAGGACGTCGTTGTCGAGGTTCCACCAGGTTTGTTTCCAGACAAAGTGTACTTCCTTTGTTTTTTCTGGATTGCCTTCTTTGTCTTTAATCTCCTTCTCATTCTTGCCACGCAGGGGAGTTGACTACCCCTGACTGGGCGGCCGAACATGCTCGGAAGCGAGCTCTTCGGGACGCCAAAATCCCGCAAGGGAAGATACCAAAGGAGCCTTTCTGGACGTTCACGGAGGACATGAATTTGTACTCCGAGGACTGTCCTCAAATGGCGAAGGAAATTTCGAAGGGGGTGCTTACTGAGGCCTCCTTCAAGGCTATAGCGGCGGCCCATCCGGGGGATAACACCCTCGCCGCAAAGATCACCGAGCATGCTGCTCAGGTATATCCTTCACAGCTCTTTCCCTTCAATTTTTTCCTAAGTGTTTGGCTCTTACTGACCTTGCGTTTTATCTTTCTGCAGCTGCTGGGGTACGCCGGCTTTCTCCGAGTTCGGGTGGCCAGGGAGGTTGCCTTCCGAACTTCGGCCACTCAGACCATGAATGAGGCGAGGATCGCACTCGCGGAGTCGGCCGCCAAAAACCAGCAGCTGAAAGAGGCTGCTGAGAAAGAAGTGACTGCCCTTCGGGAGGAGTTCCGGAAGGAAAAAGAAGAACTTCAAAAGGATTCCTCCCAGAAGATCGCTGACCTCGGTGAACAAATAAAGGGGATGCTCGCCGCCAACGAAGATCTTCTCAAGCACAAGGCTGGTTCTGACAGCCTTATAGTGTCGTTGACGAGTGAGAATAACACTCTCCGGGCTGAGGTCGAGTCTTTGAAGAAGGGGTCCAAGGGGACGCTGGAGATAAAGGCGCTGAAGGAGGAGATTGCTGAACTGAAGGACGACCTTGATGACCTCGAGCTTGATAAGAACGAGTCTGATCAAATGGCGAAGGTTGCCTTTCAGGACGGCTTCTGCCTTTTTCGTCACCAGGTTCTCCAGAGGTTCCCAGATTTAGACCTCTCTTTTCTGGAGGCCCTAAATATTCCTGAGGGACCTCGGTGGGAATGGTCCAAGGTCGAGCATCTGAAACTTCCTCCTTCAATTCCAGCGCCAAAGGTGGTGGAAAAGGGCGGGCCAGCGAGTGGCTCTCGGGACGCCGCGAACCCTTAGGCTATTTTTTAGGGCCCCTTTTTCCTTTTCTCCTTTGCGCTCCTTCTTCGGGCACTTCTTCTGTAAGGCAGCTTTGCTCTTAATGAAGATTTTTTGGCTAATTCTTTTCTTGCAAGTCTCTTCATTTCCATTGTCCCGAACACGTTCGCTCAAGAGACTTCGAAGCAGCTTTGCTCTTAATGAAGATTTTTTTGGCTAAGTCTTTTCTTGCAAGTTTCTTCATTTCCATTGTCCCGAACACGTTCGCTCAAGAGACTTCGGAAAACCTGCGATCAAAGAAACTCTTTTACCTTCCCTTGGCCGAGCCTGTTTGCTCCAGAGGCTTTCTGGAAGGTCTGAAAAAATTTGACTAAGTCTTTTTGCAGGCTTTTGCATTTCCAATTTGTCCCGAACATGATTTCTCAAGGGACTTCGGAAAACCTTCAGTCAAATTTTTGTTTTTCCAGTTGTCCCGAGCATGTTTGCTCAAGGGACTTCGGAAAACCTTTCGCGAGATTTTTCACTTCTTATTTTCCCGAGCACGTTCGCTCAAGGGAGTTCGGAAAATTATCTCTGCGCTGGCTATGGCGAGTACTTCTGCGAGATTTTTGTTTTCCATCTTTCCCGAGCGTGATGGCTCAAGGGACTTCGGAAAGTCATATCTACGCTTTATCATGGCGAGCATCTTCGCGGAATTCTGCTTTGCACAATTTTGGATACTTAAGAACTTTCCTTAAGAGCATTCTGTACTTACAATTCCTCCGCTTCATCTTAGGCGTAGAATTTTTTCAAGGCGTCTGAGTGCCAAGTGTTTTTCAATTCTACTCCTTCGGCGTCGCCAAGTTTGTACACGCCTTTTCGTACTTCGGCGAGAACCAGATAAGGTCCTTCCCAGTTTGCGCGAAGTACTCCGTGGGACGGCCTTCGGGGTGCAAAGTCAGCCTTTCGGAGAACGAGGTCTCCTTTCTTGATTTCTTTTGGCCTGGCCCGTAACTTTATAGCTGCAGCCACTCTTTGCTGAAAAGCTTTTCTTCTCAGCTCGGCTATTTCTCTGTGTTCGCCGATGAGGTCGAGCTTGGTTCTGAGGCTGAGGTCGTTTCCACCTTCATCAAATACTTGCACCCGTATTGATGGTCTGACTATCTCGACTGGGATAATGGCCTCTGTCCCGAAGACTAGTGAAAAGGGAGTTTCCCCTGTGGCTCTCCGGGGCGTCGTTCGGTAGCTCCATAATACGCTTTGGAGTTCTCCTGGCCATTTCCCTTTTGCTTCTCCCAGTCTCTTTTTCAGGCCATCTTTTATGGTCCTGTTCGATACTTCCACCTACCTGTTACTTTGGGGGTGAGCTACTGGGGCGAAGTGCATCTTCATTCCGAGGTCGCTGATAAATTCCTGGAATCCTTTGTCTATGAATTGGGATCCATTATCAGCTACTAGTACCTCGGTATGCCAAATCTGCATACAATGTTCTTCCATACGAACTTCTGCACTTCTTTTGCCGAGATAGTTGCTAGTAGTTCTGCCTCCACCCACTTTGAGAAATAGTCCACTGCTACCACGCAGAATTTCACGCCTCCGGGTGCTGTGGGGAGTGGCCCAATAAGGTCTATACCCCAGACTGCGAAGGGCCAAGGATAGTCTGCCGAAGTTACCATTTCCGAGGGTGTCCTCTGGATTTTTGCATGTCTCTGGCAGCTACCACATTTCCGGACGAACTGTCTTGCGTCCTTTCTCAGGGTAGGCCAGAAGTATCCTTGGCGGAGTATCACTGCTGCAAGGGCATCAGTTCCAATGTGTGAACCACACATGCCTTCGTGAACTTCTTCAAGGACCATTTCAGTATCCTCTTCATCCACACATCTTTGCAGCGGATTCGCATATCCCTGCCGGTATAACTCTTCGCCAATCAGGAAGAATCTTCCGGAGCGTCTTCGCAGTCTTGCAGCATCGCCGGGGTCTTCGGGGAGCAAATTCTCTGCGAGGTATCTTTTTATTGGGTCTTTCCACCCTGTTCCCGAGGTCGCCATGCTCAGCACTGAGATGCTTGGATGGTCTAGCACCTCGGTGTATGTTTTCGACTTCGCCAAGCAATCCGGGGCTTCATACTCAGCTACATTGTTGGTGACGTTGAAGCTGAACTTGATAGCCTTCATTACCTCCAGGCCTTCGGGGCCCCTGATAATTACTCCAGCTCCCTGGTGTTCGGACCCCGAGGCTCCGTCTACGTGCAAGGTCCATTCTGGCTCACCCTCTTTTGGATCTGAATGGCTCTCCTCAGTGGTGGGTATTTCGGCGATAAAATCTGCCAGTGCTTGAGCTTTTATGGCCTTCCGAGGCTCATACGTGATTTCGTGTTCGCCCAGCTCTATGCACCACTTGGAGAGCCTTCCCGAATGATCAACTCTCTTCATGACATCCCGTAGCGGCAGACTACTTCGGACGATGATGGGGTGAGCCTGAAAGTATGGTCGCAGCCTTCTCCCTGCAAGCACCAAGGCGTATATAGCTTTTTGAAGCAAAGGGTACCTGACTTCGGCGCCATGCAGGGACTTGCTGACATAGTAGACCGGCCATTGCTTTGGCCCTTCTTCTTTCACAAGGACCGAGCTCACAGCTTTTTCTGTGACGGCGAGGTACAGTACGAGGGGCTCTCCCTCCCGAGGTTGTCGCAGAGTCGGCAGGCTGGCCAAGTAGACTTTGAGTTCTTCCCAGGCTTTTTGGCAATCTTCATCCCAAGGATGATCATTTCTTCCGAGGTTGCCTTCCATTTTTGCTGCCTTTGTGAGGACTTTGAAGAAAGGTCGACACCTATCTCCGTACCTGGAAATAAACCTGCTCAGAGAGGTTATTCTTCCGGTCAGTCTCTGCACGTCTTTGACTGTGGCAGGAGTTCGGAACTCAAGCAGAGCCTTAATCTTCTCGGGGTTAGCATCGATGCCTCTTTCGGATACCATGTACCCAAGGAATTTTCCCGAGGTCACCCCGAAGATGCACCTCTCAGGATTAAGGCGGATCCCGAAGGCTCTGAGCGTTTGGAAGGTTTCCTCTAAATCTGCAACGTGGTAGCCAGGCAGCTTGCTCTTGACTATCATATCATCAACATACACCTCCATGTTTCTCCCCATTTGGTCTTTGAAGACCTTGTTCATCAGCCTCTGGTAGGTGGCTCCTGCATTTTTGAGCCCGAAGGGCATCCTGATATAGCAATATGTTCCTCCCTCTGTGATGAAGGCAGTCTTTTCTTCATCTTCGGGGTCCATCCTTATCTGATGGTAGCCACTGAAGGCGTCTAGGAAACTTAGGAGCCTATTCTCAGCAGTTGAATCTACCAGTTGATCTATTGGCGGCAGAGGGTATGAGTCTTTCGGGCAACCATCGTTCAAGTTTCTGAAGTCGATGCACATCCGGAGTTTGCTGCTACCTTCTTTTGTGGCAATGACCACGTTACTTAACCATTCGGGGTACTTGACCTCCCTGATAACTTCAGCATCTAGGAGACGCTGGACTTCGGTTTTGACAAAGTTGCTTTTGTGGGCTGAGATGCTCCGTTTCTTTTGCCGGACAGGTTTTGCTTCCGGGCTTACTTTGAGGCTATGCTGTATTATGCCAGGGTTTACTCCTGGCATATCTTTCGGCGAGTAGGCAAACAGATCTTTATTTTCCAGCAGAAAGGATACAAGCTCTTCCCTATTCGGGTAGATTGACCTGGGACAAGCTCTATTGCTTCCGTTTCTGCTTTGGCGAGATCTTCTTCTTTGCCTTTTTCTGGCGCCTTTGCCTCCATCGTTTGCGCGAGGTTGCTTGCCGGAGCTTTTCGTGCTTTCACAAACACCTTTCTTACCTCGGCTTGGTCTATGAAGACCTCTGCATCTCCATCCTTGGTGGCGAATGTGACAGTCAAGTACTTCACATCAGGGCGAATATGCAGGTTCCCCATTGTCAGCCTTCCAAGGATGGCGTTGTACGAGGACGGAACGTCCATGACGATGAACCTCGCCATTGTGGAAGAGTACAACTCAGCTGCTCCGTTCACCGAAGTCCCTCTCATCATCAGCGGGAGATCGATCCATCCGAGGACGGGGAGTTCGGATGGTCCAACCCCAAAAGTGGGCGAGGTGACAGGCTTCAGTTCGCTGCTGGAGATGCCCAAGCTCGGCAGCAGGTGCGAGAATAGGACGTCAGCATTTGAGCCATCATCAAGCAACACTCTTTTGACGTCCCAGTTCCCTATTCTCGCCATAATCAGCAGCGGATCGTCGTGGGGGAAGACGACGGTGGAGCCATCTTTGCGAGCCAGCTTCTTTGATGGACTTTGATACTCCATGACTGCAATTTCTCTGGCTTTCCGCTTTCTTTCCGAGGATGGGAGCCCCGTGGTGATGGTTTGGATAACCCCTGAAGGAGGTGGAGGGCGCCTTTTTGGACTTCTATTTCTCCGCCTGTCGGAGTCGTAATCCTCGTCTTCGGCCCTTTCTTCCTCCTCTTTTCTTCTCTTTGGGGAAGGCATCCGCAGGTACTTCCGAAGTTGGCCTTGTTTTATCAGCGACTCTATGTACTTCTTCAGCTGGAAGCAGTCTTCGGTGTCATGACCGTGGTCGCGATGAAACTGGCAGAACTTCTTGGCATTCTTTTTGTTATCGGCGGTCATGGCCCTTGGCCGCCGAATCTGCGTCCCTTGCCTTTCCAGCGCCATGAGGATGCTGGTCCGTGTGGTGCTCAGGGGCGTGAAACTTTGAGGTTTCCTTCCCCGCATCCTCCGAGGTCGTCCTGCCTGTTCCGTCGGATGCCGAGCTTGTTGATTGGACCCTTCGGCGCGGTGGTGATCGGACTTCGGCCCTGCCATTCTTAGCTCCTCGGCTGTCATGTGCTGTTCGGCCCTTCGGTAAAATTCTCCGAGGGTGTCCGGGGGGTCCTTTGAGAACTCGTAGAACAGCTGTGAGTCCCGCCGAAGGCCCCGTGTCATGGCAAGAATGCGGATTTCGGGCCGAAAGTCTGGGACGCTCAGGGCTTCCCTGTTGAACCTTTCGACATAGTCTCGGATGGTCTCTCCGTTTCTCTGCTCTATGTTCGAACATCTGGACAGGCATCTTCGCAGTCGGCCTGCTCCCAATGAATTGCTGCGTGAAGGCCGTGGACAACTCCTGGAACTCAGTGATGGTCCCTGGAGGCAATGAATTGTACCACGCAGTTGCTGGCCCTGTGAGGGTGACTTCAAAGCATTTGCACATAGTAGCGTCATCAGCACCGTGCATTATCATGCTGCGTCTGTACTTCGTCAAGTGGGCCTGTGGATCTGTAAGGCCATCATAAATTTCCAGGCGAGGTACTCCAAAGTTACCTGGCATAGCTGCCTCAACGACGGCCTGAATGAATGGGGAGTCATCTTCGCAGCATGTTCCAGAGAGTCTGGCCCAAACGGGTTTTCTGGCCACTTGTTTCTCCACTCTGTCCAGCCGTGCTAGTATCCTCTCCATAAGCACTGTGGCGCTAGGGCCTTCTTCAGGGAATGGAGATCGCCGGCGCCTCTTCGGGGAGCGAGTTCGGCGCTGAGGGGACAAGGACCTCGCCTCAGGCGACGAACTGCTTCGCTGTGAGACTCTCGGTCGCTTGGACCCGGTTTGTCCCACAGGCCGTTTCCCGAGGGCTATATCTTCTGTGGATGATTCTTCGCGAGGGTCTCCACTCCCCGAACTGCGATGTGTAGACTTGGGGCTTCTCTCCCGAGGGCGTGTCGGTGAGGGGGGTCTCTGGGCCCGTGCTTGCTGTGGCCACCTTCGGTCGATCTGCTGGGTCACTTCAGCAACGACCGAACGCTGAAAGTCCCTCAAGAAGCTCATGGTGACTACCAGAGGGCGGTCTTCCTCAGGCGCAGAAGTCCCTGGGAGTGTTTGCTCAGCAGCCGGTTGTGTCTCAGGCGCGGACTGAGACCTTGGGAGTCCCTTGTCCTTAGAACGCCGAGTCTCAACGACGGCGATCTCAGAGCGGGTTCCCACAGACGGCGCCAAATGATGGCCAGGGGCCTCATCGTTTAGAGTCATGATGACTGGAGGAGAGACTTCTGGGAGGAAGAACGCCTGGTGGATTGGATCGCCCAAAGGAGAGTGCCTGAAAGCTCAGAAACAAAGGGTTAGGAGGCCCCCGGAGTGTTTTTCCGGGGGGGGAGCCTCCGACGCCCAAGTCAGTGGTGGCTGAGAGAAAGGCAGAGAAAATAGCACAAAGGGCTAAGGAGTCTCGCCTGGTAATTTTCTCAGAGTGTGGGAGCAGTGTTTTTTCCAACCAGCCTCCTGCCAAGTATTAATTCCTGGTATTTATAGGAGCGCCTAGCCCGTTCAGATCACGACACGTGTTCGGTCGGATGTTCCTGAATTTCTGGGCGTAGGAGACAGATAGCTGGTAGCAGGTTGCCTTGAGCCATGTGCTGAGACGGGCCATGATGTGATTCTGATGGCGTCAGCGTGGCAGTGCGCCTTTTGAGGCGGATTGTGGCGTCTGCGAATGGATGTGTCAGAGGCTTCCTTAAATGCTTCCATAAATGCTCCTGCCGTACTCCCGAGGTCCCTGGGTGAGGTCGTCCTTTGGTACGGACAGAGCCTCTTCGGGAAACAAGCCCTCAGTTCGGGGGTTCCCAGTTTCAGGGAGTTCCGCCTTCGGGGATATCATGTTCGGCTCGCTATGTCTGGTGCCGCTTTTCCGAAGGCGATCTGTTCACAACCTTGGGGGGCCGAGTAGTGTCCTCGGGTTTTCCTGGCGTGTCGGGCTCGGAGCTCTTCGGCTGTCTCCCGAGGTGCATGATCACACCTTTTCTCGGGTAGCGCCAGTTCTTCTGGCCATTCTTGTGGCAGGGAGTTCGGCCAGATCGAGGCAATAGCGTTTGGCTATCAGATGGTGTAAAGGATGAACTCGGGTTATCGCAGCCATCCTTCACTTTGCCATCTTATAAACCATATAAACCATATTTAAAATTCAAGCCATCAAAGCATTCGACATTGAACACTTAACCCCCTCCTTTTGATAACCTTAGTCATTCTTGATCAAATTTGTTTATTGCAACTAAGTTTGGGTTAAAGTTAAAATTTTGGTTATAAAAACTCATTTTAACCACTCGGGGGGACCTAGCTCTACCTATCAGGATGCATAATTACCATTTTGCCCCCCGAACCTCATTTAGTGCCTTAACCTTTTCAGAACTTAGCGAACTTTGCTAAACTTTCCTATTCTTGCTATGTAAACTTGAATTAAGGTTCCAAACTTAATTTAGAGCACTTTACCTTCTTCAATCATGCTTCCCACTAGTAGGGCCATAACAGGTCGTGTCATGCCTGCAACTTGTATAGGCCATAGGTTATAATAAAATGTACACATAAAGTACATTTTATGAATATATGAGTAATACATGTCACAACGATGGGAATAAGGACTACACAGTGTAAGTGTTCCATGAGAGTGCCCTAGAAGCACTCTATATGGACTCCAAGTGGAATCTAATGAAAGATGACATAATGGTGAACCAAATAAGGCTATGTTTAAATGCTAAGTGCATTCCAAGGATGGCACTCAAAAATTAAGAGCAAACTTGGCTAAGCAACCAGTAAGCCAAGTGCTTTAAGCTAAGGCACAAAAGGGAGACCCTTAAGCACTCTCTAGTGCATATTCAGAAAAAATTAAGGGCTTGAAAGCCTGAATCACTAAGGTACATTGTTTGATCACAATGGCTAAGATGGTAGTACCAATGGGGGTAACCACACAAGCTCAAAAATGTGATGGACTCATGGAAATTGGCCAAGACAAACTAGAATGCACTATAACACTCTTAAATGAACCTTTGTGTGTGACTATATGCTTATGAAGACTCTATAGCCTACTACCTTGAAAGGTATTGTATGAGAATGATATCTATCATTCAAATGACAAGGGAGCTACAATGTGGGCCAATAAAAGGTGAAAAACACCAAGGAACCATGGAGACACTTCAAGAGACACTAAAGTGCTCTTAGATGCACTCTTAAGTGCACTTTGGCTGAATATATTGGAAAAGTGGGTGCTTAAAATATGCCACTTGAGAAACTAAGTAGGACAAAAAAAAGCCCAAAATTACTTGAGCTACTTAGAAGAACATTTGACCAAAAACAAGGTCAAAAGTTAAGGCGGCTTGAATAATTTGGCCACCGTTTTATCTTTGGTCTTTAAGGCCAATTTATGGAAATTTATTAGCTATTTATTGACAGCTTCATGGACTCATTAATTCAAGCTAAGAATCTTCTAAATTCCAAAAGAAAAAGAAAACAAATTAAATACTAAACTAGTCGAGACTTTAATGACAAAGTCATTCGACCACCGAATGCAACATGGTCAACCAAGGTAGCTTCCCAAGCTATTTCCAAGCAATTTCATGCCTCATTTTCTTCCTTTACTCATAGTCAAATACTTTAAAAATATTACCAAAAGCAAAGAAAAGAAAAAAAAGCAAAGAGAAGACGTGATGACCTTCCACATCTTTGTTGTGCAACATGATGAGCCTGGAGCAGGAACTTCTGGTGAGGGAACGCCTGGATGAGGAGCCTTCGGTCGAAGAAGGACTGCAAGGACTTAGAAAAGCAAGGGTTAGGAGCTCCCCAAAGTGTTTTTCCGGGGGAGGAGTCTCCGATACCCAAGTCAGTGTTTGGAAATGGAGAATAAGTAGGGAGTGGAGAGATTTTTCCCTTGGAGTTGGATCCCGTTGCCTGGGGTGCTTCCTGAATATTTATAGGGAGGTGTACAGGAAATGTTCGTTTGCCACAGCCTGCCCAGATCGTGACACGTGTTCGGTTGGATGTGGTCCGTACCTCGAGAGAGAGGGGGCCTCTAGCCGGCCATAGGCCGCTTGGCCAGGAGCCTAGGGCAGCGTGTCAGAGCATGTTCGAGGGTGGCGTGTCGGGGGCTGTACGGGGGCTGTGTGTCAGAGGCTCCTCAGCCATTTTTTCATACACCCACGTGGCCTTTTTGGGGCACCGAACTGCTTTGGAGTACAGATCTCATTCGGGGAGGTGAGCTCCTTTGGAGGGAGGTCCCTTGTTTGCACGAGCCACCTTCAGTTGAGCTCTCTCGAGGTCAAGCTCGGGTACCTGATGATGGCCCTTCGTGAGCGCACTCCGAGGGTGGCCCAAAAAGTATCCGAAGGTGGTTTTGGGCACATGAGGTCGGTGCGAGGTCACCCTCGGGAAGTGTGGTGACCCCTTCTGACCGAAGTTGGTCCCTTAGGTTTCCTGAGGGTAGCGCTTATCCGGCTTGTCCGAGGGTGCTGCGGCCCTCTCTTTGCCGGGGTTTTGTCGTGTCTATTTTGGCCAGAGGTGGTGCGTGGCCAGGGGTGGTGCGCACATGCCAAGTCCTTCGAGGGCGATAGCCTTTCAACTATCGAGTGTTAGTGTTGTGCTCAAAAGCCAATCATGAGATGATTGTATTTTTGCACAATGAGTCATGATATTTTATTAAGGCATTAATCCATCAATTATGTTTGTTGTTTTATTTCTGCGTAACTTAACAAACATAATCGTAACCCTAGAATAATGATATTCTTAAATGTCCCTGGTCTAGTATTATTGTGGAGCGGGTTGCAATAATACATAACGACTAGTATATGTGGAGGCTAATATGAGATATGTAGTCTACATATGGGTACAAGTTGGAGAACTTGTGTACTGGACCGACCCACCATGAGAACACTACATGGATCGTTATATGAGTGTCATAAGTGATTCTCATAGTGATCATGGTATATGTAGTCCTTCGACCTAAGATCATCAAGGTTCCCTACATGTGAGTCACATACTTTGATACTTTCCTTTGTTGCTCATAACTGAGTGAACTTGAAGGAGGTCATTGGGTATGTCACATATCATGCGGAGGGATTTGTATGATCAAGATGGGATTTGTCCCTCCTATGTAACAGGAGTGATATCTTCGGGCCCCTTGATAGAGTGAGACTTAGAAAATGCATGGCCATGCTTGGATGAGTTGATATATGATATCAATGTCATCAGTTTAAGTTGGTCTACTCGGTAATCAAGAAACCAAAGATTGGGCTATACGAGAGTGACACATTCCATGTCTCGTGCTTAGTCTTGATATCTTGGACAAAGGGACACTGGCATATATCGGTGATGATCATAAAGGTTTAGTCGATTCACCGACAATCTTGTCACTTGGGTAGCAATGATGTGTTGCTAGACATCGCTCATTGCTTATGATCATAAATGTGATTTATGATCATTGCCAACATGGCAAGAGCCTATTGGGTCGCACACATAGAGCTATTTGGATCACTAGAGTGCATGGGCTAATTATTTGGGTTATGGTTTCACTTTAATTTCATATTAATAATGGGCCCAAGAGTTGATCCATTATTAATCCCAAAATTAAATACTAATTGGATTAGGGCTTTGAAACCCATTAGGCCTGGAAGTTGAGTCTCACTATAAATACAACTTTTAAGTGAGAAATTCGTAGGTCTCCTTGCCCTAGCCTCCAAAAAGGACAGCCACACTCTTCTCTGGCAATTCCTTAGAGGACGTAAGCTAGCACTGCGAGCGTAAGAAAAATGCATCTGTTGGGATGTGGTGGAAGTGTGGTGATCCCGAGAGGCTCGTGTGGATACCATAGAGAGCCTGAACACGTCAAATGTTCAGGTTTTGTGATTCGACTCTACAGTTGAGTGAGAGATCTCAACCAAAAATTAGGTATGAAAATTTTTGAACACATGGTTTACCCCTTTTCACTTGGATCCTAGAGGGTTTTGGTTAAATTCCACTGCGCTGTTTGGCTCCCGAAACCCAACATCGAGACTAAACCAGGCAAAGAAAATCTTGGTGACTTGAATTAGCCATTCGACCACCGCCTACTTCTATGTCTTCTAAAGGAAGCCTCATTAAAGCTAACTAGCTATTTCCTACCTATTTCCTACTCATTTACATCTTTCAAAATACAAACACAAGCCAAAAATAGTTAGACACTGAAACACAAGCAGGAAACCAAAGACAAGACAAGTTAGCCAAAACCAAAGCTAAGTTAGCATACCATCTTTGGTACCCTTCATGAGCTACTTTATACTTCCTTTATTGTCATTTTCTTAACATCCTATAGTTGGCCATACCCATGCCTAAGTACCCTTGAGCTCCTAGGAAAGAAAAAAAGTGGAGCAGGATGGAAACAAGGTGAATTCAAGACAAGATCAAGCAATAGTAGCACATGGTGTTACCTATGTTGGTGCTTATGTTTATTGATGTGTGATCAAGCTTCCTTAATGCCTTTTTTTACCATAGGTAAGGACCCATATAAGGCTTATTCTCCTATATTTTGAAGGGAAAAAGCTTCCCTAGGTGATGGCTTAAGCCAAAGGAACCTAAAGGCTATGTTAATGGGCTATGTGTGCATAAAGCACTATGGCAAGCTAGCTAGTTTGCTTTCGGAAAGCATAGGGTTTTTTTCAAGTTGGCCCAATTTTGATCAATCACTTGGAGCTCTATGATAAATGAACTTAATCAAAGTGATCACATGAAGAAACTGCCAAGAAATCATGCTTGCTATGTTAAGGAAACCCTGTGCATGTGGTGTGTGTGTGTTTGTGTGCTTCTCTATTTCCATGCATATGTTCACCCTTTATTACTTATATATGTATTATATATTATGTTGTACTTTTTTTTAATGTCTTTTACATCTTTGGATTCAAGTTATTAAAAAAGCTTGGAACTTTTAAGTATATCAATGTTTTAAACGTTAAATAACGCACTAGGTGCTGTATGGTTTCTTCAGTAAATACCTATGTACTCATGCCCTCTTTTTCCCATTTTAGGTAAATAAGTGGAGGGCTGAAGGGCTAAGGAACCTCTAAAATATTTCTATGTACAAATAGATATGCTATATAAATTATGGCTTATGAGAAATGAAGCATGAAAAGTTCATCAATATGAACTGATGATTGTGTTCTGTGTTATATTTGTAAGCCCTGATGGCTGAATGGGTGTTGCTATTTTGGCTCAATCCTAGTATGGGCTAGGACTAAGAGGGTTGTGAGAAATCTATGGCCCAAATGCCTAGTTAAAGTAGAAGTTAAAGTCTCAGTAAGCCTGAAGGCTATTTGATCAAAAGGATGAACCATGCATGAGAACACTTAGTACATCAAACTTTTGATGGATATGTTTTGGACCACGTACTCCTAACTTGCAAATTTTTGCATGTACATATTTGTATATATAGAGGGCAAGGGGACTAGGCTTAGAATAAAACACAACTTGTGGCTGTATGTATTTTGGGCCTAAGGAGGCTATAAGGCACTAAGCATGGTATGTGGAAAAGAGGCGTGCATGGTTTATAATCTATGGTGTATGCTTGTATGTATGCTTGGGTGTGTATGTATGTTAGCTCTAGGCAAGCCCTGATGAACCCCTAAAGGCACTAAGACACACTTTCACATGCATGCTTAAACCCCTAAGTAACCTCAACTAATTGAAAGCCCACCAAATTGAGTAAAATTAAGTAAACCTACTGAGGCTTTAAAAGCTTGAGATTCCCACCTAGGTAAGTAACAAACTGGGGCTAAGAATCCTGGGAGTTAGATTCCAATTCACCATATAAAATTAACTGAATGACTAAAAACAATCAGTTGGCATGAACCTCTTAAAAAGGTTTAGGGTGGGGGTGAGTTGGGCCCAGACAGGTCACATCGCCACAGTTATGTTGGCTAAAAATTTTCAACTTTTCTTAAGGGTCCAAGGGGAGGCCTGAGGGTGTGCTTAGGGTACCTAGGGGTTTACATATTTTGAAGGTACTCCAAGGCCTTTGAAACTCCTCTGAGACCAAAGAGTTTTCTTGAGTTTTTGCAGTTACTTCTACCATAAACAAGAAAACTAGTTATCAAAGGCCACAATGAGGTATCACCAGCTCGGGTGAAAGGTTTAGTACCATCAGTGACCTAGCCATGCAATTGGGCATAAGATTACAATGTGGAACCTTAGTGCACCTAGTAGGTTTTTATGACCAAGTCGATAATAGTCCTACCATAGTGCCCCTGTACCACATAAGGGAGTTTCAACTAGTGACTTATCACTGGTTAGGCTAGTAAGCTATGCTTGCTAGGAGGAAAGGCTCTACACCACAGTTCATGGACTAGAAAGAGGACAGGTCCCAAGGGATTGAAACCTATAAGCATAAGTTTAGCTTCAAGCTGAAAGAGCTTTCAACAGATTCCATATGTTCAGATATGTGTTGTCCTTAGCATTTTTCTTCCTGACGTTGTCATGCCGGATAACCATTAAGGGTTGTCATGGTAGTTTGTTGTTGCAGGTACTTTACTTGAGAATCCTTGTGATTCTAGTCTACTTTGGTTACTTGTTAGTTAAGTAACAGTGCTAACTATAGTGTTTTCTTAGCTCTAGAGCCTAGTAGCACGTGAGTAGGACTTTTGTTACTCGCCACTAGGACTTACCTCCAAGGTGAGAGTTAGTTTGAGGGGATCTCAGTCAAGGCTTGTATATGTTACACACCTAGTTGCCTCCCATGTTTATATTTTGAGTCTTAGAGTCTAGGGTTGCTCTTAGGTGAGGAGCGTTAGTCTACTTCTTGTTGAATGCTCTCACATAGTTGTTATGTGTAGTATTAACGATACAAATGTTGATTTTGTAAGCTTTTGCTATTTGAACTTGTTTTCTATGAAAATTATCTTGACCAAATGAATGCTTTTATGATTTCCATTTACTCTTGCCAAAGCATAAAATCCATCTTGCATACTCTAGGTTAATCAACTAGTATCACGAAGTTTTTATTCATACACATATACAGCTAGCTAATTGCAACCACCATGAGACCAGTGTAGGGTTTTGGAAGCCAAACAAGTACAGCAGAATTTCACCAAAACCCTCTAGGATCCAAGTAAAATGGGCTAAACCGGTTGTTCAAAAATTTTCATACCTAATTTCGGTTGAGATCTCTCACCCAACTGTAGAGTCGAATCACAAAACTTGAACAATTGATGTGTTAAAGCTCTCTATGGTATCCACATAAGCCTCTCGGGATCACCATGCTTCCACCACGTCCCGACAGATGCTTTTCTCTTGCACTCGCAATGCTAGCTTACATCCTCCAATGAAATAACAAGAGAAAAGTGCAGCTTTCTCTTTTTGGGAGGTTAGGGCAAGGCTACGAATTTCTCAATATATGTTGTATTTATAGTGATGCTCAACTTCTAAGCCTAATGGATTTCAAAGCCTTGATCCAATTAGGCTTTAATTTCAGGTTTTAATAATGGCTCAACTTTTGGGCCAATTATTAATGTGAAATTATCATGAAACCATAGCCCAAATAATTAGCCCATGCGCTCTAATAATCTAAATAGGCTTTATGTGTACGACCCAATAAGCTCTTACCACATTGGCAATGATCATAAATCACATTTATGATCATAAGCAATGAGCGGTGTCTAGCAACACATCATTGCTACCAAATGACAAGATTGTCAGTGATTCAACTAAACATTTATGATCATTACCCATATATGCCATTGTCCCTTTGTCCAAAATATCAAGACTAAGCACGAGACATGGAATGTGTCACTCTCGTATAGCCCAATCTTTGGTTTCTTGATTACCTAGTAGACTAACTTAAATTGATGACATTGATATCGTATATCAACTCATCCGAGCATGGCCATGCATTTTCTAAGTCTCACTCTATCAATGGGCCTGAAGATATCACTTCCATTATATAGGAGGGACAAATCCCATCTTGATCATACAAAACCCTCCACATGATATATGACATACCCAATGACCTCCTTCAAGTTCACTCAGTTACGAGCAACAAAGAGAAGTATCAAAGTATGTGACTTACGTGTAAAGAACCTTAATGACCTTAGGTCAAAGGACTACATATACCATGATCACTTTGAGAATCACTTATCACATTCATATAACAATCCGTGTAGCATTTTCATGGTGGGTTGGTCCAGTACACAAGTTCTCCAACTTGTACCCATATGTAGACTACATATCTCGTATTAGTCTTCACATATTCTAGTTGTTATGTATTACTGTAACCCGCTCCACGATAATACTAGACCAAGGACATTTAAGAATATCATTATTCTAGGGTTACAACTATGTTTATTACATTATGCAAAAACAGAACAACAAAAATAATTGTTGGATTAATGCCTTAATAAAATATCATGACTCAATGCGCGAAAATACAATCATCTCATGATTGGCTTTTGGGCACAGCATTAACAACCATTTCTCACATGCTTCCTAGGTAAGGTCGGGCACGGCCATGTCACATATTGCCCCTGTACAACATAAGGGAGTTTCAACTGGTGAATTCTCACTAGTTAGGCTAGTAAGCTATGCTTGCTAGTAAACAAGGTTTTGCCTTATAGTTCAAGGACTAGGTGAAGACAAGTCCTAAGGGTCTAAAACCTATGCGTAAGTTTATCCTCAAGCTGTACGAGCTCATAATAGAATACATATGTTCATACATGTGTTGTCCTTAGTATCTTTCTTGTAAGTAAAGACCCTTTACTGGGAATTCTTGAATTCTCACTCCTTAGTTTATGTTGTGTAGATTTTGACGTTGTTTGGCCCAATAACCGCTGAGGGTTGTCGTGGTAGTCTATTGTTACAATTACTTTGTTTTTAGAATCCTTATGATTCTATTTTTCTTAGTTACTTGTTGGCTAAGTAATAATACTAACTATAGTATTTTATTGGTCATAGAGCCTAGCAACATGTGGATAAGATTTTGTAACTTACCACTAGGACTTACCTTGAAGGTGGGAGTTAGTTGGGAGGATCTCAGTAAAAGGCTTGTACATGTTGAATGCCTTGTTGCCTCCCATGTATATGTTTTGTGCTTTAGACTCTATGGTTGCTCTTGGGTGAGGAGCATTAGTCTACTTATGTTGAATTCCCACACACCATTATTATGTGTAGTAATATTAATACAAATGTTGATTTTGTATGCTTTGACTATTTGAACTTGATTTCTATTAAGAGTGCCTTGGCCATGTGAAAGTTTTATGACTTCTATGTACTCAAGTCAAAGCTTAAAGAGCATGCATTTTGCATTTTCTAGGTTAACCAACTAGTTTCATGAAGTTTTAATTCGCACATATATATAACTAGCCAATTGCAACCACCATGAGACCCATTCTCACAGGCTCCTTGGCCAGGGCCGAACATGGCCATGTCAAAAAGTCTACCTCTGTCTTTTCAATATCCTCTACCCCATACTCAGCCTACCTCATAGCATGATCAGAATTTGTTCTAACATCACAATCTCCCGCTTTGATTCCCCCTAACCCTTCTGCCTGAGAAACATCAGCCGCACCACTCTCATTGTTGTAATCTCCAACTTCACCGTCGAGTTTGTCTCTTCCACCATAACTGCCAACATCCCCAACTGTTGGACAAGGCAGACACAATCTATTCAACTCATTCAACAATTTCCCTTTTTTTTCCTTCATACATCCACTAAATCTGCCCTCTTTTTTATCTTTCTCCTCTGCCTCATCTTCATTGTCTACCTCTACTATCTTCAACTTTAGATTTGGAGACAAAGATTGCTATAGCCCTCCCAGCGGATTGCTTAGTGAGCAAGCTAAATTCATAAATCCCTAGCTTAAGTACATTAATAAAATATGAATTAGCAAAATCAAGTAAGTTATTCTAGGGTTGGTTGGTTCTGAGTGGTTTATGGCACTAGGTTTGCTTGGGGGCAAAATGGTCATTTTGCACCTTGGAGGGTTGGGACACATCCCGAGAGTAAAAATTGTGTTTTTAAAAGCTAAAGCCCAACATAGCAAGGTTTGCCAAATTTTTTAATTACATAGTTACTATTTGGGGAAGGGGTATTTTTGCAAAAACTTAAAAAATTTTGGGAGGGGTGGTTTTGCATATAAAACATATTTGGGAGGGAATTTCCAGCCACTATTCACTCATCCTCCCATCTCATTTTCACAACTTTCTCTTACCCTCTCCATCTCTAGCTTAAATCTTCACAAATTAAAGGGCTATTACCCTCTGAACTTAGCCTAAGCTCTGAGTAGTTCATAAAACCTTTATAACCCAACTCCTCCACCATCTCATTAATATCACCAGCACCACCCTCGGTAAAAGTTGAGCATCACCCATATTCAAAAAACGATCACAAAATCGACCACAACCCATTTGCCAAATCAAACATCCCCCCTGATAGCCAAAGGGCAACCTGAACTCCTAAAAAAGAGGGTATGAGCGGAAACCTAAAAAAAAAAGTCCTTGACCCTCTAACCTCGGTAAACCACCATGCTTGGCGAGGTAGAGCTTCTCCCGAAGGTGCCCCGAATTGCCGAAGAACTCATCCTGACAGCCCTCGGTGATGATATTTAGCCGAAGGGGGCCTCCTATTCCAAAGGGGTCTCATTCCCTGAAGAGGTCTTACAGAGATAAGAAAAAAATGGTTAAGAAGCCTCTGACATAGAGACCTCGCACACACCCCTGACACACAGACCTCCCACGGCCCTGACTCCTGGACAGAACAACCTATGGCCAGCTGGAGGTCCCCCATCCCCAAAGATACAGATCACACTTGATCGAACACATGTCATGATCTGAGCGAGCTATGTCAAACGGACTTCTCCCAATGCTCTCCTATAAATACTTGGAGAATAACCTTGGTAAAGGGGGATATACACAAAACTCTCTCCACTCTTTTACTCTCCACTCTCTGCTCCTTACTTACCAAATACTGACTTGGGCATCGGAGGCTCCTCCCCCGGAAACACATTTCGGGGAGCTCTTAACCCTTGTTCTTTTGAGCAATTCAGGCACTCTCACACCGGAAGTCTCTCCTTCAGACACTCTCCACATCGGGAGTCCCTACTTCAGGCCATTATGTCGTACAATGAAGATGCCATTGGGCATCATTTGGCGCCGTCTGTGGGAACTCACCCTCATGTAGCCATCGTTGAGACTCGGTGTTCTAAGGATAAGGGACTCCTAAAGTCCCCATCTACGTCAGAGAATGAATCGGTGACCAAACAAACCGTCGTAGGGACTTCTTTGCCTGAGGACAAACGCCCTTTAACGATCATGATGAGCTTCCTACGTGATTTTCAACGCTCTATTGTGGCTGAAATGACACAACAGTGGACCAAAGGTGGTCTCAACCACATTCGGGCCGAAGGGCGTCCTCACCTACTCCCCGTCGGGAGAAAAGCCTGAAGTCCACTCACCGGAGCTCAGGGAGTGGAGACTTCCGCAACGAATCCTCAACAGACGATGTACCCCCTAGAGGCCGACGTACTGTAGAAACGGCGTCAAAAGGGGCCAAAACTTCCCGCCAGCAAAGTTCTTCATCGGAGGAGAAATCATAATCCCCCCGTCGCCGAAGTTATTCCCCGAAAAGGAGGCGTCGTTCTTCGTTGCCGGAGGTCTCCAGGCATAGGGAAGAGCCTAGCACCACCATCCTCATGGAAAAGATCCTAGGGAGGTTGGAGAAAGTGGAAAGGCAGACGACTCGGAAGCCTGTCTGGTCAAGGTTGTCGGAAACCTTCACCAGAGAAGAGTCACCCTTCATCCGAGCGATAGTTGAGGCACCTATGCCAAGCGACTTCCGGGTGCCACGCTTGGAGACATACGATGGGCGAAGTGACCCCCAAGCCCACCTCACAAAGTATATGCACAGCATGGTGCTGCACGGTGCTGATGATGCCACCCTCTGCAAATGCTTTGAAGTCACCCTCTCAGGGCCAGCGACAGCCTGGTACAACTCCCTGGCCCCCAAAACCATAATGGGTTTCCAGGAGTTGTCCGTCATCTTCACTCAACAGTTCATCGGGAGCAGGCCGACGGTGAAGATGCCCATCCAGATGTTTGACATAGCCCAAAAGGATGGGGAGACCATTCGGGACTATGTTGAAAGGTTCAACCGAGAGGCTTTAAGTGTGCCAGACTTCTGCCCCGAAATTCGTATCCTCGCAATGATCAGGGGACTTCGGAGGGACTCCCAGCTTTTCTATGAATTCTCCAAGGATCCCCCAGACACCCTGGGAGAATTCTACGGAAGAGCCGAGCAGTACATGACAGCCGAAGAGCTGAGAATGGGGGGACCGAAGTCTGATCATCGTCAGCCCGAAGGTTAGAATCATCAACCTCGGTATTCAACCGAAGGCGGGGGAAGACCCCGGAAGCAGAAGGGGAAAAAACCCATGTCATTCACTCCACTGAACACCTCCAGAACAAACATACTACTGGCCATGGAAAGGCAAGGCAATCCAATTCAGCGTCCGAAGGCCATGACTTCGGAAAACAAGAAAAATATGAAGAAATTCTGCCAGTTCCATCGAGACCATGGGCATGACACAGAGGATTGCTTCCAGCTGAGGAAGTACATCGAGTCTCTAATAAAGCAGGGCCAACTTCGGCGCTACCTGCGGATGCCCTCCCCGAAGGGAGGAGGGAAGAGGAGAGGAAAGGAGATGATGACGACTATGATTCTGACAGATGTCAGAATCGAAGTCCCAAGAGGCATCCACCACCACCAGCAGGAGTAATCCAGATGATCACCACTGGGATACCATCGGCTGAAAGGAAGAGAAAGATAAGGGAAATCTCGGTCATGGAGTTCGGTCACCAGTCGAACAAGCTTGTTCGGAAGGATGGATCCACCGTGATGTTTCCTCATGATGACCCACTCCTGATCATGGCGAGGATAGGGAGTTGGGATGTTAAGAGACTACTCCTCGATGATGGTTCCAATGCCGACGTCTTATTCTCCCATTTGCTGCCGAGTTTGGGTATCACAAATGGCGATCTCAAGCCTGTCACCTCCCCTACCTTCAGGGTAGGTCCGTCCGAACTCCCTGTCCTCGGATGGATCGACCTACCTCTGATGCTAAGAGGAACTTCATCGCAAAACAAAGGTGAGCTCTTTGCTTCCACAATGACAAGGTTCATCATCATAGATGTCCCTTCGTCATACAATGCAATCCTCGGGAGGCAGACGCAAGGGAATCTCCACATCCGTCCAGATGTGAAATACTTGACTGTCACCTTCACAACAAAGGATGGAGATGCTGAGATCTTCATCGACCAAGGAGAAGTGAGGAAGGTCTTTGTGAAGGCAAGACATGGCCCAGCAAAGATCCACACACAGACTTCAGGAGCAAAGGCCGTGCTCGGAGAAGAGGCAAAGGGAGAAGAAACAGTAGACCTCAAAAAAATAGAAATATAAGATGTGGAACTTGTCCCAGGCCGAAGTACCTAAGTAGGGAAGAAACTGGCCGAAGGTGATAAGGGAAAACCTGTATCTTTTCTGTTAATGAACAAAGATCTATTTGCCTACTCGTTGAAGGCCATGCCTGGGGTAAACCCTCTCATAATCGAACATAGTCTTAAGGTACGCCCAGAGGCAAAGCTCGTTCAACAAAAAAAGTGAAGCATCTCGGCACATAAGAATAACTTCATCAAAATTAAAGTCCAGCGCTTAATGGAAGTAGGCGTAATAAGGGAGGTCAAGTACCCCAAATGGCTTAGCAATGTTGTCATTGCTATGAAAGAAGGGAGTGATAAGCTCCAAATGTGCATCGATTCCAAAACATAAATGATGCTTGCCCTAAGGATTTTTATCCTTTATCACCAATAGATCAGTTGGTGGACTCTACTGCTGAATACGGCCTACATAGTTTCCTTGATGCCTTCAGTGGATACCACCAAATTTGGATGGATCCTGAAGATGAGGAGAAAACTGCTTTCATCCCCGAAGTTGGGACTTACTATTACATTAGAATGCCCTTCGGTCTAAAGAATACTGGTCCCACATACCAAAGGCTAATGAACAGGGTGTTCGACACCCAGATTGGGAGGAATACGGAAGTATATGTTGATGATATGATAGTTAAGAGCAAATTGCCTAGCGGTCATATCGAAGACTTAACAAAAACATTCCACCAACTTCAGGAATTTAGAATTCGTCTAAACCTGGAGAAGTGCGTGTTCGAAGTAGATGCAGGCAAGTTCCTCGGATTCATGGTGTCGGAAAGAGGAATCGATGCCAATCCGAGAAAAGTCAAGGCCCTGCTGGGATTCTGAACTCCCACAATAGCCAAGGATGTGCAAAGGCTAATAGGAAGAATCACTTCTCTTAGTAGGTTCAACTTCAGATATATGGATCGGTGCCGACTGTTCTTCAAAGTGCTCACCAAAGCTGCAAAAAATGATGGTACCTTCAGTTCTGAAGAGCACCCTTGGAGCGAAGATTGCCATAAAGCTTGGGATGAGCTAAAAACCTACTTAACCCACCTACCGACACTTCATCAACTGAAGGATAAAGAACCCCTCATTTTTTACCCCGCCATTAGCAAAAAAGCAGTAAGTTCGGTGCTTGTAAAAAAAGAGGGAGGGAGACAGTAGCCAGTACACTATGTAAGTAAGTCACTACATGGAGCCGAAGTTAGGTACCCTCTTCTACAAAAGGCCATCTATGCCTTAGTATTGGCAAGTAGAAGGTTACGACCTTACTTCCAAGCACACCCATTAGTGTCCGAAGTAACCTACCTCTTCGGGATATCCTGAGGAGGGTTGATCACTCGGGAAGACTGTCAAAATGGTGTATTGAGCTCGATGAATATGATATCACCTATGAGCCAAGAAAGGCCATAAAGGCCTAAGCATTGGTAGACTTCATCACCGAGGTCCCAAAAACCGAAGATACCTTAGAAGAGCTTGCAAATGATGAACCTGAGTGGACGCTATTTATCGATGGAGCTTCGGGTTCCGAACACCAGGGAGCTGTAATAGTCCTCCGAGGTCCTAAAGGAATGGATGCCACAAAGGCTATCAAATTTTGGTTCAATGTCACCAACAATATCGCTGAATATGAAGCCCTCACAGCAGGCTTACAGCTGACAAAGAGGGTGGGCGTGAGAAATCTAAAGGCCTGCGGCGATTCTCTGCTAGTGGTCCGACAGATGGCAGGAGAATATGGAGCAAAGGATCCAACCTTGGCAAATCACAACCTCATCAAAGAACTCATCCAAGAATTCGGCACAATGCACATAGAAAATGTACCTCGGTGAAATAACATGGAGGCTGACACACTGGCCAAGTCAAGAGAGCCAACAGAAGTATTGCACCGTCTGAGTATAGCGGTAATCTGCGTAACAACCACGGGAAAAGGGTGGAAGCACCCTATCAAAAAATACCTCTCAACCTCGGAACTCCCTAAGGACTTCTTTGAAGTAGCTAAAGTGCAAAAATGATTAGGAAGATACTTCCTGATAGGGGAAGAGCTGTACCGACAAGGATACGCCTCCCATTATAGAGGTGTATCGGTGAAAAAGATGTTAAAGTGATCCTTAAAGAAGTCCAAGAAGGAGCTTGTGGTTCACACATAGGAACCAACGCCCTTGCCAGAGTCCTCCTTCGACAAGGGTATTTCTGGCCCACTATGAGGAAGGATGCAAGGCAGTTCATCCAAAAGTGTGATAATTGCCAAAAGCACGCTCCTGTCCAGAGACTACCCTCGGAGAAGATAACTTCGGCCAACTATCCCTGTCCCTTTGCCGTATGGGGCATCAACCTCATTGGGCTTCTCCCGACTGCTTCCTGAGGGGTCAAATTTTGTGTAGTCACCATAGACTACTTCTCCAAATGGATTGAGGTAGAGCCCTTAACAGCGATATCAGCAAAGGATATATGGAGATTCATCTAGAAAAGCATCATATGCAGATTTGACATCCCAAGGGTAATAGTGGCCGATAACGGCTCCAAATTCACCAATAAAGGGTTCCAGGAATTCATAACCGACCTCAGAATTAAAATACACTTCACCCCGATGGTCCATCCTCAAAGCAATGGGAAAGTTGAAGTGTCCAACAAGACAATAAGGGATGGCTGAAGAAGATGCTAAAAGAAGCAATGGGAAAATGGCCAGGAGAACTCCCGAGTGTGTTGTGGAGTTACCAAACCACCCCGAGGAGAGCCATGGGTGAAACACCCTTCTCACTCATATTCAGTTCAGCGGCCATTATTCCCGTAAAAATCATCCAGCCATCGGTTAGGGTACAGGTGTTCGACGAACGAGGAAACAACCTTGGATTAAGGACCAAATTGGACCTCATTGACGAACATAGAGAAATCGCTGAGCTGAGAAGAAAAGCTTTCCAGCAGAGAGTAGCCGTCTCTACCAACATACATGTAAAATGGAAAGGAATAAAAAAGGGAGACCTTGTTTTCCGAAAAGCCGAGTTCGGACCACGAAGACAATCGCATGGAGTACTTCGCGTAAACTGGGAGGGGCCCTATTTAGTTCTTGAAGAAATTTGACCGGGAGCGTACACGCTCAGTGACCCCGAGGGTGGAGAATTGAAAAATACATGGCATTCGGATTCTTTAAGAAGATTCTATACTTAGAATTTTCTGAGGAAAAGGAAAAATTGTATTATTCTCCCCGTAGGTAATTAACCGAACATGGTGTAATGAGACTTCTTCTGAAGGCATTTGAGTAAATAAATCTCGAACATACCCACTCCCGAACAATGACAGCATCTGATGCTTAGGCGGAAGGCCGAACATCGGTACGCCAAAGCGATAAGCTCGTAAAAATGACCAGCCTTCGACAAGCATACGAAGATAGTTGAAAAAAGTGCCTAGATGGACACTTGGAAAAAAATTTTTAAGTCATGCAAAAACACCAAGGAAGCATGACCAAGGACGGTTATTCCCGAAGATAGGTGTTTCCCTCAGTCGAACATAGTTCCCGAAGGAGAATTTCCCCAAGTGCATGGCTGGAACTTGGAAAAATTTTTGAAAACAAATGCTATGTATGGCGAAGCTAGTCATTCAAGTGTGTATATTGCCGAACCATACCTTTGTGTAAAAAAAGTTGATCAGGCATGATTCGAACAAAGGTTACGTTTCACAAAAGACGGTGCTTTCCGAAGAAGTACTGACTGAATACAACAGAGTGTGAAGGAAGCAAATTTTATTAGCACTGATAAAAGAATACTACAGATGGATTATAGAAGGGAAAGAAGAAAAAGGAGGCCTATTCGCGATCCTGGGCATCCACCGGTTCCTCACCATCCTCGGCTCCAAACCTTCGGAATCTTTATCAGTAGATCTGGGAGCCGAAGGTGGAATAGTAGGGAGGTTGAGGAACTCTGCCTTTGACCACTGCAAAGATGGGCCTTCGGGGATGTCTAGGGCCACCAAGAATGAGACTTTGAGATCTAGAAATCTTGATAATACATGGTGACGGGTGAGCCAGAAGCCATCTTGATCAGACCTTTTGGTTGCTTGGTCGGACTTAGCCTTCTCCACGTCCAAATCCTCTAAATCTTTCCGAAGCTCCATGATCTCCTTCTCCAGCTTCTTCTTCTTCTTGTTTCCCTCTTTCTTCAACCTCTCGACCTTGGCCTGAAGCTTGGAGTTGAGATCGAAGGCCTTCGCCACTTGGGCAGCAACGTCATCTTTCTTCTTCTGAAGAACCTCCTTGGCCGAGGTCATGGCTATCAACCTCGCTCCGAGGTCTGACATCTTCATAAAGAAGTCTTGGATAATCTCCCTTTGGCTTTTGAGCATCTCCTCCTGAAGACTAGCCAGATCCTTCTTGGCTATTTTATTTAGCTCGTCGTACTTAATGATAGAGCTAGCCAAGAGTTCCTTGGCCTTCACCAGAGGCTCCTCGGAGCGAGTTCAGATCGAAGTTTGCTTGGCTGCCCAAGCCCAATAGTACCCCGTGTACGCCAAGAGCTGCAAAAGGGAGATCCTGAGTAAGGAACATAAGACAAACAAAAAAAAATCACTAAGTATCAAAAGAGTAGGAATTGACCTGGGCAGCTTGCTCGGTCATCCTCGTGGAGAGGATTTCCTCATTCGGGCACTCTTCAGTCAAAGACTGAAAAGTTGCATGCATGTTGACTCTAGTTGCCATCTAAGGAGCTATCTTCTGGCTATCCTCGGAGAACAAGTTTATGTCCTCCGTGAACGAGCAGAAGGGCTCCATCGAGATCTTTCCCTTTGAGATTTTGGCATCCCCAATGGCCCTCTTCTGGGCGTGATCTTCCACCCAGGGAGCCTGAACTGCTTCACCTGTAAAGTCCCGCCAAAGTTCCATCAGTACGTTATCCCTTAGCCACTCATCTATAAGATCTAAAACACCAAAAATTCCCAAACTCATAGAAGAATGGCTAAGGGACAAACCTGGGGGCAGATCCGCGTCATCGCCCTCGGAGTCACTGAATTCAAGGACCTCATCGGGGACATTTTTGTCTTTCCTTTTTCAGCGCTCCTCTAGCTTCTCGGCCGAAAACCCCTCAACCGAGGTCGCCAAAGTCTCTGCCGTGGTGTTGGGACTAAGGGGAGTAAAATGGATGGTTGGTTCCGAGGGTGGATCCTCCTGAACGTGGGTCTAGTCCTCAATCCCCACGTCATCATCAGGAGGCGGAGGAATGAGGTCCTCCTTCATTTTCTTCGACCTCAGAGCTGAAGATGATCCCCCAGATGGATTTTTTCTCTTCACCGCCACCTTCTTCTGGGTCTGCTCCACCTTCTCGGCCTGGCCGAGGAAGAGAGACTCGTAGATGGTAGCAGATTTGTCACCCATCTCTGCAAAAAGAAGAATATCAGTGTAAGTACACACAGAGAGAGATGAAAATTTTGGAAAAGAACTTACTCTCTTTAAGGGCTAAGTACGTGAGTTCGCCCCAAAGGAGCATTACCAACTATGACTTCTTCCCGTCAAAAAGAGGTTTTCGGCATGTTCAGGTCGGTAACATGCTCCTTGATCACCCCAAGTTCCCGAAAGACCTCTTCGGTCATTAGGCTCCATCTGATGGGAAAGAGGTACAGGGAATGGGGGCTCCTCGGGGTCCCAGTCCACAACATCCCGAATAAGGCTATTGAACTCCTCGAACTGGGCCTCCAATTCTAGGGTTAGCGGTTTTCTGAGGTCAACTGCATCTATAGGCAGAGTCCCCCACCCCCAGTTGGTTGGAATGTGCTCCCACTGGTCAGCCACCTTCAGGAAGAAGAACTTCCTCTGCCACCCTCACCAACTATCCTTCGTGTTGAAGGTAAATGTAAACTTCTTACTCCCGAAACCCCGAGGAACCAAAAAATAGAAGCCACCCTTCAGGACAGGGTAGAGTTTGTAGTATTGCATGAAAAAAATAAAGTGAGGTTTTATCTTAAAAACCCACACATGCAAAGGAAAGCATTGAAGTAGGAGTAAGAGTTGGGAGGAAGTGAATTCATGGCTATGCCAGGAAATTGGCAGAAGTCACAAATCATCTTCGGCGGAGGAAAGCAAAGTCCGACCTTTAGTTGGGCCCAAAAAATAGTCACCTCGTCTGAATTATTCATGTAACTGAACAGGACAGGAGTAAGTAGCCCGATAATCAAGTAAGAAGGGAGAAAGAATTTACTTGTCCACTTCGTTAACTTCTCCGAAGTGGTACAACTCGGATGAGAATTAAGAGGAAGCCAACTCTCGGGGACAGCCTGAACAGACATGAGCGGAACGGGGGAAGACATTTGGAAGATGGAAACCTAACTTCGGAAAGGCTAAAAGGAAAGAAGGAAACAATGCCAAAAAATGACTTTGGAAGAAGGAGACGACTTTGGAAAAGAAGAAAAGGCTATAAAAACAGAAAATTGAAGGACTTCGGGAAGAAAAACCTAGCAAAACTTCTGTTGAAGTCTGGATTTCGGAACGTCGTCGTGAAATTTACCAGAAATCGCACTGCCACTAGCACCGACACAAGAAAAAGGGAGAAAATTCGAGAGCAGAAGAGAGCAAGAGAACGTAAGTGTGAAAGAACTAATAAGGAAATTGGGATTTATAGGCTGAAGAAGGGAGGTGAATTGTCGCCATACTTGCCCCTCGAAGCTGAAGAGGCACGTCTGACGAAATGGATGCGACCATTCCCCTGTGACCAAGTGACACATGTCACCCAGTGTGGGAAACTAGGGCACACCCCTGATAACTGTCAGACTTAGGCCCTTCCCAAGGAAATGCGTCAAATAGACATGACGGTCCATTGACAGGTGTTAGAAAGCCTGGAACGGACACACTTTAACTAAAGAGATGACCTCAGGAACACCAGACGCCTCTCCCGAAAAGATAAATGCCATTATCCTGGCAAGAACAGACGTTCTGGGTCAAAGAGACTCTCATCCGAAAAGGGTGACCCTGAAGGGCTCCATGATTTGCTCTTAATAGCTCAAAAGCCGAAGACATATCTTCAGCTCTTTAAGGGGGGCATGTGATAGCCAAAGGGCTATTATCCTCTGAACTCCTAAGCTTTGATGAGCACCACCCTTGATAAAAATCGAGCATCACCTTCGGTCGGACGAGAGGCAACCTCAGAAAAAGAGGGTACATAGTCCTTGACCCTCTAACCTCGGTAAACCACCATCTTCAGTGAGGTAGAGCTTCTCCTGAAGGTGCCTCACTTCATCGAAGAACTCATCCTGACAGCCCTCAGTGATGATATTTAGCCGAATGGGGCCTCCTATTCCGAAGGGGTCTCGTTCCCCAAAGGGGTCTTACAGAGATAAGATAAAAATGGTTAAGAAGCCTCTAACATAGAGACCTCATAGATGCCCCTAACACACAAACCTCCCACAGCCCTAACTCCTGGACAGAACAACCTATGGCCAGCTAGAGGTCCCTCATCCCCGAAGATATGGATCACACCTGACTGAACACGTGTCATGATCTTAGTGAGCTATGTCAAACGGACTTCTCCCAACGCTCTCTTATAAATACTTGAAGAATAGCCTTGGTAAAGGGGGATATACAGAGAACTCTCTCTACTCTTTTACTCTCCACTCTCTGTTCCTTACTTACCAAATACTGACTTGGGCGTTGGAGGCTCCTCCCCTAGAAACACATTCCGGGTAACTCCTAACCATTGTTCTTTTGAGCATTTTGGGCACTCTCACACTTGAAGTCTCTCCTTTAGACATCCTCCACACCAGAAGTTCCTACTTCGGGCCATTATGCCATACAACGAAGATGCCATTGGGCATCACTGGAGGCGTAGGAGAGTGGAAAAAAAGGGATGGCAGAAAGGCTCCAAGGTAGTTTACAACAGGATTGGAGAGGTGCATGCAGACAAATTGAATCAAACAAGACAAATGGATTATAGCTTGGAAGTTGTAGATGTATCTTTAGTTTGATGTATGAGTCATTGGAAGAGGTTGGCCTTGGAATAAAAATAGCAAGGTTTGTTTCAAAGTGCAAGGATGGTACTTGGAAAATTATTGAAAGATGGTTTTAGGTAGAAAGGAGTTGATGTGATGGAACTAGTAGATTAGAAGTGAAAAATGGAGGGGTTACAAATTTCTTCAACGGTGGAGGTTAACAATTAGCACCATCTTGTGCCATGGTTGCCTCTTCTAGAACTATCATCATTCGGGGGAGCCATAGCTCATTCATCATCTAAAATCTTCATCGAAAGGGTGAAAAATATTATTGGTTTTCCTAATAAAACATATCTTTCTTGTGGTGAGAATGGAAAGGGTGAAACATGAACGTGGCTTTGATAACATGTTTGCAATTAATAGTTTTGCAAGATCACATGGGTTAGTGTTCCTTCAGATTCAGAAGGTGAATAGTCGTCTGCTCAGAATCTCATATTGATGTGGAGGTAAAGCTTAGTTTGATTGGAGATAGTTTTTAGCTGACCAGTTTTTGTTAGGATCCATAGGTACTTAGCATGGTAGACTTTGAAAGCCCTAAAGGATCGGCTGACCCTTCCATTATTGTACGAGGTAGATTTTATTGATTTTTTATTATCAAGTGAAAATGAGCATAAGGGGGTGGCCTCACCACCTTCACAAGATGGAAAAAATTACAGCACAAGGACCTAAGTTATATGTTATTATTTTTATGATAATGTATGATTTATGAAGTGTAACTCACACACACAGTGAAGGCTTGGTCCATAAGAAAGCCTTAATGGATTGCTTA
The DNA here is from genome assembly GCA_005392925.1 of Aquilaria sinensis. NCBI lineage: Eukaryota > Viridiplantae > Streptophyta > Magnoliopsida > Malvales > Thymelaeaceae > Aquilaria > Aquilaria sinensis. Next base: position 32,185 of record SMDT01002340.1, read on the forward strand.
AGTTACAAGTAACTTATGGACTAAATTGTAATATTACAAAGGTTGGCTATTCAATTCCACAAAATTCTAAAGAAGGTTTATTGAAGGACATGGAAGGTTGGGACATGGATGGTATTAGGGATATTGTCCTGGGCCAAAGTGCTTAAGAGGACAAAGATCATCATTTAAGACAACGAACACCTAAGGTACCCAAGTGTTGTTAACTTTTCTTAATTTCATAATTGTATTTGACTAGGTCAAAGTTGAAAGATTTTTGCATTCTTCCATTCTCTTTTTGGCCAGCTATACCTAGCCAATTTTCAACCAAATTGGCCCAAGAATTTGAAAAAAATATTATTTAGCCTCCATGGTAATCCTTGACCTAAGTGAAAGATAAGGCATGAAAGAAATAAGATAATTCTTTATTTTTTTTCATTTCTTCTCTTCCATTCAACCTTCACCTGCCAAGGGCACCTTCTTGAGTTCCTCTATCACCCTCCACAGCCACAATAGTTCAAAAGTTCAAGAGAAAGCACAGGAAAATACCAAGACCCCTCTAAGTGGGCCTAAGACCTAGTTTCTGCATTTTCTAGGGTTTTTCCTACCTCTAGTTGTTAAGACCACACTTCTGAGCTTGGCTAAGGTCAAGAAAAATAAGAAACATACTATTAAAATACAAAAGGGACTCAATTGAGCAAGGTAGTAGTGATCAAAATGCAAAACTATAAAACTAGGTGCCTTAAGTGCACTTAAATGGAAGGCTATGTTGAGTTTGACAGGAAACAAGGTTGAAGACCTAAATTGCACACTTGAATTAGTGGTGCTAATAAAACTACAAAGTTTGAGTAGGCATTTTCGGCCATGCAAAGTTATATGAGGACTAGTGTAATACTAGACTAGTTTTGGTAAACATCAATGATGGCTACCCAAATCATATTCCCCACTAAAGTATTAAGGCATCATTGCCTTGTTTTACTTAACTAGCACTTATACTAGTTACATGGCCGGTTGCACATAGCAGAAATGACACTTTGGGCTTATGTTGACTTGTGCTTGTCAATGTAATCCATGAAGTGACCTAAGTGCCTAAGTGAACATGTGATTTAGTGATGAAAGTGTGACCGTGAGGATGTGAGGGCTTCATTGAGCCATGCAAACTTGTTGAGGCTGAAAGCTAGCTTAATTGTCAACTTGGCTACAAGTGGCTTGTAACCGGATTACCTAAGTCCACTTAAGCCATTTTGTCTTCATTTTGCGTGCTTCCTCCCTGACCAAAACTTGATCTTCATTGTGTTCTTCAGCTTCCACCAAAAGGGTGTCGGAACTAAAGCACTAAGGAGGCAACTTGGAGATTGAGTGAAGGGATTAGGCTCGGATTCTTGTTCTTGGCACTAGGCAACTTAAGTGAAGCATTGGGCTTGAAGAATCCATGAAGGCCGAGACATTCCAAGCTAGAGTTTGAGATAATTTTGTGTTTTTCCTTGAATACATGGTAAATGTTCTATGAACAAGGAGTATTGATGTTTAATTGGTGTTATGTTAGGCCAATTGTGTAAGGAACATTTCAGTTTGGAAGTTGGGCTTTGGCCGAGAGCTTGATTGAGGTAGGGTTTCACTCATGCTTGATTGCTTGGTAGTATACCATGATTCAAGTATTAAAGTAGCTAAGTGATGGTAAATTTGCTAAATGACCTTAGTTACTTGATGGGCTATTGAGATTGATTCGGTTATTGTTGTTAATTAGCTAATTGACTATGGCCATGTGCTAGAAATGCTAGTGAATGCGGCTAATTTGCTAGGCATTTCGGAGCTCTAGTGGAAGTGGACATTATGGTGAAGTTTTGTGTGCAAAAGTGCACAATAGCACATGTTATGGTACTTGGCCGAATGGTCATTGTGGTGTGTGTGTGTGTTCATTGTGTGCTCGAGTGATTCCTTGTGCTTGCTAACTCATTATTTGATTATAGTGCCTATCTGTCTCGGGTATGTTAGCATGTGTATATATATATTTGTTGTGGTTTTGTTGTCTTTGTGTTTATTTTGCAGGTATACTTAAGCTAATGGAGGTTAAGCCTTGAGTTGTACTCTCGGCTTAACTAAATAGACTCTTAAGGAGTTGGTATATGTCAGTGAATCCCTATTGAGTTATATGCTCATTGCCCATAGACTACGGGGTATACCATGATCACTATGAGAATCACTTATGACACTCATGTAACGATCCATGTAGTGTTCTCATGGTGGGTCGGTCCAGTACACAAGTTCTCCAACTTGTACCCATATGTAGACTACATATCTCATATTAGTCTCCACATATGCTAGTCGTATGTATTTTCTTATTGCAACCCGCTCCAGAATAATACTAGACTAGGGATGTTTAAGAATATCATTATTCTAGGTTACAATTATGTTTATTACGTTACGTAGAAAACAAAACAACAAACATAATCGCTGGATTAATGCCTTAATAAAATATCATGACTCAATGTGCAAAAAAAATACAATCATCTCATGATTGGCTTTTTGGCCACAACACTAACAGAACCATCGTCGAGGAGTACTCTCTTAACATCCCAACTCCCTATCCTCACCATGATTAGGAGTGGGTCATCATGAGGAAACATCACGGTGGATCCATCCTTCTAAACAAGCTTGTTCGACTGGTGACCGAGCTCCATGACTGAGATTTCCCTTATCTTTCTCTTCCTTTCAGCCGATGGTATCCCAGTGGTGATCGTCTGGATTACTCCTGCTGGGAGTGGTGGATGCCTCTTGGGACTTCGATTCCGACGTCTGTTGCAATCATAGTCGTCATCATCTCCTTTCCTTTCATCTTCCCTTCTCCCCTTTGGGAAGGGCATCTGCAGGTAGCGCCAAAGTTGGCCCTGCTTTATTAGAGACTCGATGTACTTCCTCAGCTGGAAGCAATCCTCTGTGTCATGCCCATGGTCTCGATGAAACTGGCAGAATTTCTTCATATTTTTCTCGTTTTCCAAAGTCATGGCCTTCAGATGCTGAATTGGATTGCCTTGCCTTTCCATGGCCAACAGTAAATCAGTATGGTTTGTTCTGGAGGTGTTTAGGGGAGTAAATGACATGGGTTTTTTCCCCTTCTTCTTCTAGGGTCTTCCCCTGCCTTCGGTTGAATACTGAGGTTGATGATTCTAACCTTTGGGCTGACGATGATCAGACTTCGGTCCATCCATTCTCATTTCTTCGGCTGTCATGTGCTGCTCATCTCTTCGATAGAATTCTCCCAGGGTATCTGGGGATCCTTGGAGAATTCATAGAAAAGCTGAGAGTCCCTTTGAAGTCCCCTGATCATTGCGAGGATACGAATTTCGGGGTGAAAGTCTAGCACGCTTAAAGCCTCTCGGTTGAACTTTTCGACAAAGTACCAAATGGTCTCCCCATCCTTTTGGGCTATGTCAAACATCTGGACGGGCATCTTCAACTGTCGGCCTACTCCCGATGAACTATTGAGTGAAAAGAGACGGACCACTCCTAGAAACCCATCATGGTTCCGAGGGCCAAGGAGTTGTACCAGGCTGTCACTGGCCTTGAGAGGGTGGCATCATCAGCACCGTACAGAACCATGCTGTCGCTGGCCTTGAGAGGGTGGCATCATCAGCACCGTTGTAGAACCATGCTTCGCCTATACTTTGTGAGGTGGGCTTATTGGGGGTCACTTCGCCCATCGTTACGTCTCCAAGCCTAGGTACCCCGGAAGCGCCACTTGGCCATAGGTACCTCAACTATCGCTCGGATGTAGGCTGACTCTTCTCCGATGAAGGTTTTCGACAATCTTGACCAGATAGACTTCCGAGCCAACTGCCTTTCCACTTTCTCCAACCTTTCTAGGATATTTTCCATGATGACGATGGTGCCAGGCTCTTCTCTTTGCCTGGAGACCTACGGCAATGGAGAACGACCCCTCCTTTTCGGGGAATAACTTCGGCGACGGGGGGATTGTGATTTCTCCTCTGGTGATGAACTTTGCTGGTGGGAAGTTTTAGCCCCTTTTGACGCCGTTTCTTCGGTACGTCTGTTGGGTTTCGGGAGCCAAACCAGCGCAGCGGAATTTAACCGAAACCCTCCAGGATCCAAGTGAACAAACGGGGTAAACCAGGGTGTTCGAAAATATTCATACCTAATTTTTGGTTGAGATCTCTCACTCAACTGTAGAGTCGAATCACAAAAACCTGAACAGTTGACGTGTTCAGGCTCTCTATGGTATCCACATGAGCCTCTCGGGATCACCACGCTTCCACCACGTCCCGGCAGATGCGTTTCTCTTGCGCTCGCAGTGCTACCTTGCCTAGCTTGCGTCCTCCAAGGAAATTTGCAAGAGAAGAGTGATGGCTGTCCTTTTTGGAGGGGCAGGTCAAGGGGACCTGCGAATTTCTCACTTAAAAGTGTTATTTATAGTGAGACATAACTTCCAGGCCTAATGGGTTTCAAAGCCCTTAAACCAATTAGATATAATTTCGGGCTTCATAATGGCTCAACTCTTTGGCCCATTATTAATACGAAATTAAAGTGAAAACCATAACCCAAATAATTAGCCAATGCACTCTAATGATCCAAATAGCTCTATGTGTGTGCGACCCAATAGGCTCTTGCAATGTTGGCAATGATCATAAATCACATTTATGATCATAAGCAATGAGCGGTGGTCTAGCAACACATCATTACTACGCAAGTGACAAGATTGTCGGTGAATCGACTAAACCGTTATGATCATCATGGATATATGTCATTGTCCCTTTGTCCAATATATCAAGACTAAGCACGAGACATGAAATGTGTCACTTCCGTATAGCCCAATCTTTGGTTTCTTGATTACTGAGTAGACCAACTTAAACTGATGACATTGATATCATATATCAACTCATCGGAGCATGGCCATGCATTTTCTAAGTCTCACTCTATCAAGGGGCCCGAAGATATCACTCCCGTTACATAGGAGGGACAAATCCCATCTTGATCATACAAATCCCTCCGCATGATATGTGACACTACCCAATGACCTCCTTCAAGTTCACTCAGTTACGAGTAACAAAAGGAAAGTATCAAAGTATGTGACTCACATGTAGGGAACCTTGTTGATCTTAGGTCGAAGGAAGGACTACATATACCATGATCACTATGAGAATCACTTATGACACTTATATAACGATCCATGAAGTGTTGTTCTCATGGTGGGTCGGTCCAATAACAAGTTCTCCAACATGTACCCATATGTAGACTACATATCTAATATTTAGTATCCACATATGGATGGGGTAGGCACTGTGTATTATGGCAACCCGCTCCACAATAATACTAGACTAGGGGCGTTTAAGAATATCATCATTCTAGGGCTACAGTTATGCTTATTACATTACGCAGAGAAAAGTAGAAACAAAACAACAAACATATTTTTGTTGGATTAATGCCTCAATAAAAGATCATGACTCAATGTGAAAAAACACAATCATCTCATGATAGGCCTTTTCGGCACAACACTAACAATCTCCCACCTTGGGGGTACATCATCCGTTTAGGATTTGTCACGGAAGTCTTCACCCGGAGTCCGGGGTGCGTGGGCTAGGGCTTTTCTCCCGACGTTGACTCGGTGAGGACGCCCTTCGGCCCGAATGTGGTTGAGACCACCTTCGGTCCAACTGTTGCATCTTTTCAATCACAACAGAGCGTTGAAAATCATGTAGAAAGCTCATCGTGATCATTAGAGGGCGTTCGTCCTCAGGCAAAGAAGTCCCTACGGCGGGTTGTTCAGTCGCCAGTTGATTGTGTTATGGTCCTTCTAGGGGGGAGGTGCAGTTGAGGAAGGTAAAGCGTTTTAAATTAAGTTTAGAAGCTTAATTCAAGCTTACTTAGCAAGAATAGAGATGTTTACCAAAGTTCACTAAGTTCCGCGAAGAATCAGCACTGAACAAAGTTCCGGGGCAAAATGGTAACCTTGCATCCTGGCTAGCCGGGATGGAGTCCCCGCGTCCATGAAAACTGGATTGCACATAGCCTGTTCAGCTCGTGCCACGTGTTCAGTCAGATTTGCTCCATACCCTCAAAGATAGGTATCTCCAGCTCGTCGTAGGCTGTTTTGGCTACAGGGTAGGGATGTGTTGCGAGGTGTCTATGTCAGAGGCTCCTTAACCATTCTGGTCATATCTCCGTAAGACCCCTTAGGGGAAAAGGACTCCCTTAGGGGCACTAAAGACTCCTGCGGGATAGGAGACCCCTTCGGATGCAGATTATCACCGAGGGCTATCAAGAAAGGCCCTTCAGCGAAGAGGATCACCTTTGGAAGATGTTTCCTCTGCCGAGGATGGGGGATCTACTTTTTTGAGGTTGGTAAGATTGTAAAGTCCAAAGGGGTGAAAGACACCTTTCCTCGAAGTTGGTCATGTCACCTTTCCGAGGGTGGTGTGAATGTCCCCCGAGGTCAGTGCTAAGCCCTCTCCGAAAATAGTGAAGGCCTCCTTTTCCTGAGCTTGGTCACTTGTACCAACAAAGGGTGGTGCTCATTAGACCGATTTGGGAGTTCTCAAAGGGTAATAGCCCTTCAGCTATCACAGAGGATCCTTGGGATTTGGATCTCGACACGGTAGCCCGAAAAACTAAGTGCTTCTCTGTTGAATCTTTTGACATAGTCTCGAATGGTCTCCCAATTCTTTTGGGCTCTATTGAACATTTGAATAGGCACATTTTCCATTGGCCTGCCCCCTATGAATTACTAGGTGAAAATGATGGACAGCTGCTAGAAGCCCATGATGGCTCCTGGTGGCAAGGAGTTGTACCACGCAGTTGCTAAGTGTGGAGCACCAAGCTCCTTCTGTATTTTGTTAAGTGGGCCTTGGGTCACTTTGCCTGTCATAAGTTTCTAAGTGTGGTACTTGAAAATCATAGGGCATTGGTGCTTCCACTATTGCCCTGATGAAGGGGGACTCCTCTCCGGTGATTATCTTTGATAGCCTCACCCAGATGGGCTTTTATGAGACCTATTTCTCCACCTTATCCAACCTTTCTAGGATTGTATCCATCAAGGCAGTAGTACCATCTTCTCCTCGTTCCCTAAGAGCCGTGGGCAAAAGAGAATGATGTCTTCTTGTTATGGTTATCCTATTGGAAAGCTAATTTGGAACATTATTTCATGTTCACATAGCAAGAATAGATACTGATAATATTGATATCATATATCAACTCATCCGAGCATGGCCATGCATTTTCTTAGTCTCTCTCTATCAAGGGGCCTAAAGATATCACTACCGTTACATAGGAGGGACAATTCTCATCTTGATCACACAAAACCCTCTACATGATATGTGACATACCTAACGACCTCCTTCATGGTCACTCAAGTATGAGCAACAAAGGGAAGTATCAAAGTATGTGACTCACATGTAGGGAACCTTAATGACCTTAGGTCCAAGGACTATATATACATGATCACTATAAGAATCACTTATGACACTCATATAACGATCCATGTAGCGTTCTCATGGTGGGTCAGCCTAGTACATAAGTTCTCCAACTTGTACCCATATGTAGACTAAATATCTCATATTAGTCTCCACATATGCTAATCTTTATGTATTATTGCAACCCGCTCCACAATAATAATAAAACAGGAACATTTAAGAATATCATTATTCTAGGCTTATAATTATGTTTGATTATGTTACATAGAAACAAACAACAAACACAGTTATTGGAATGATGCCTTAATAAAATATCAGGAATCAATGTGTAAAATACAATCATCCCATGGCTGGCTTTTGGGCACAACACTAATAGTAACCTTAGGCAGGAA
>SMDT01002341.1:0-41233 GCA_005392925.1 Aquilaria sinensis
TGGGAACCCCCGAGCTCAGGGCTTGTTTCCCGAAGAGGCTCTGTCCGTACCAAAGGACGACCTCACCCAGGGACCTCGGGAGTACGGCAGGAGATTTATGGAAGCATTTAAGGAAGCCTCTGACACATCCAATCACAGACGCCACAATCCGCCTCAAAAGGCGCTCTGCCACGCTGACGCCATCAAAATCACATCATGGCCCGTCTCAGCACATGGCTCAAGGTAACCTACTATCTGTCTCCTATGCCCAGAAAGTCAGGAACGTCCGACCGAACACGTGTCGTGATCTGAACGGGCTAGGCACTCTTATAAATACCAGGAGTTAGTACCAGACAAGAGGTTGGTTAGCTGGCGAAATACGGCTCCCATTACCAGGCAAAACTCATCAGCCCTTTGTGCTATTTTTTCTGCCTTTCTCTCGGCCACCACTGACTTGGGCGTCGGAGGCTCCCCCCGGAAAAACACTTCGGGGGCCTCCTAACCTTTTGTTTCTGAGCTTTCAGGTGCTCTCCTTTGGGCTGTCCAATCCACCAGGCGTTCTTCCTCCCAGAAGTCTCTCCACCAGTCATCATGACTATAAACGATGAGGCCCCCGGCCATCATTTGGCGCCGTCTGTGGGAACCCGCTCTGAGATCGCCGTCGTTGAGACTCGGCGTTCTAAGGACAAGGGACTCCCGAGGTCCCCGTCCGCGCCTGAGATACAACCGGCTGCTGAGCAAACACTCCCAGGGACTTCTGCGCCCGAGGAAGACCGCCCTCTGGTAGTCACCATGAGTTTCTTGAGGGACTTTCAGCGTTCGGTCGTGTCTGAAGTGACACAGCAGATCGGCCGAAGGTGGCCGCAGCAAGCACAGGCCCAGAGACCCCCCTCAGTGACACGCCCTCGGGAGAGGAGTCCCAAGTCTACACATCGCAGTTTGGGGAGTGGAGACCCTCGCGAAGAATCATCCACAGAAATTATAGCCCTCGGGAAACGTTCTGTGGGACAAACCAGGTCCAAGCGACTGAGAGTCTCACAGCGAAGCAGTTCGTCGCCTGAGGCGAGGTCCTTGTCCCCTCAGCGCCGAACTCGCCCCCCGAAGAGGCGCCGACGATCTTCATTCCCTGAAGAAGGCCCTAGCGCCACAGTGCTCATGGAGAAGATACTAGCACGGCTGGACAGAGTGGAAAAACAAGTGGCCAGAAAATCCGTTTGGGCCAGACTCTCGGGAACATCCTGCGAAGATGTCTCCCCATTCATTCAGGCCGTTGTTGAGGCAGCTATGCCAGGTGACTTCAGAGTACCTCGGTTGGAGATTTATGATGGTCGTACTGATCCACAGGCCCATCTGACGAAGTACAGACGGAGCATGATAATGCACGGTGCTGATGACGCTACCATGTGCAAGTGCTTCGAAGTCACCCTCACAGGGCCAGCAACTGCTTGGTACAATTCACTGCCCCCAGGGACCATTACTGAGTTCCATGAGTTGTCCAAGGCCTTCACACAGCAATTCATTGGGAGTCGACCTACTGCGAAGATGCCTGTCCAGATGTTCGACATAGAGCAGAGGAACGGAGAAACCATCCGAGACTATGTCGAAAGATTCAACAGGGAAGCTCTGAGCGTCCCAGACTTCCGGCCCGAAATCCGCATTCTTGCCATGACACGGGGCCTTCGGCGAGACTCACAGCTATTCTACGAGTTCTCAAAGGACCCCCCGGAGACCCTCAGAGAATTTTACCGAAGGGCAGAACAGCACATGACCGCCGAGGAACTAAGAATGGCAGGGCCGAAGCCCGATCACCACCGCGCCGATGGGTCCAATCAGCAAGCTCGGCATCCGACCGAACAAGCAGGACGACCTCGGAGGATGCGGGGAAGGAAACCCCAAAGTTTCACACCATTGAGCACTACACGGACCAACATTCTCATGGCGCTGGAAAGGCAAGGGACGCAGATTCGGCGGCCAAGGGCCATGACCGCCGATAATAAGAAGAATGCCAAGAAGTTCTGCCAGTTTCATCGCGACCACGGTCATGAGACCGAAGATTGCTTCCAGCTGAAGAAGTACATAGAGTCGCTGATAAAGCAGGGCCAACTTCGGAAATACCTGCGGATGCCATCCCCGAAAGGCAGAAAAGTGGAGGAAGAAAGGGCCGAAGATGAGGACTATGACTCCGACAGGCGGAGAAACCGAAGTCCAAAAAGGCGCCCTCCACCTCCAGCAGGGGTTATCCAAACCATCACCACGGGGCTCCCATCCTCGGAAAGAAAGCGGAAAGCCAGAGAAATTGCAGTCATGGAGTATCAAAGTCCATCAAAGAAACTGGCTCGCAAAGATGGCTCCACCGTCGTCTTCCCCCACGACGACCCGCTGCTGATAATGGCGAGAATAGGGAACTGGGACGTCAAGAGAGTGTTGCTTGATGATGGCTCAAATGCTGACGTCCTATTCTCGCACTTACTGCCGAGCTTGGGCATCTCCAGCAGCGAACTTAAACCTGTCACTACGCCCACCTTCGGCGTTGGGCCATCCGAACTACCCGTCCTCGGATGGATCGACCTCCCACTGATGATGAGAGGGACTTCGGTAGACGGAGCAGCTGAGTTGTACGCCTCCACAATGGCGAGGTTCATCGTCATGGACGTCCCGTCCTCGTACAACGCCATCCTTGGAAGGCAGACACAGGGGAACCTGCACATTCGCCCTGATGTGAAGTACTTGACTGTCACATTCGCCACCAAGGATGGAGATGCAGAGGTCTTCCTAGACCAAGCCGAGGTAAGAAAGGTGTTTGTAAAAAAACGAAAAGCTCCGGCGAGCAACCTCGCGCAAACGATGGAGGCAAAGGCGCTAGAAAAAGGCAAAGAAGAAGATCTCGCCAAAGCAGAAACGGAAGCAGTAGAGCTTGTCCCAGGACAATCTACCCGAATAGGGAAGAGCTTGGCCGAAGGTGACAAGGAAAATCTTGTATCCTTTCTGCTGAAAAATAAAGATCTGTTTGCCTACTCGCCGAAAGATATGCCAGGGGTAAACCCTGGCATAATACAGCATAGCCTCAAAGTAAGCCCGGAAGCAAAACCTGTCCGGCAAAAGAAACGAAGCATCTCAGCCCACAAAAGCAACTTTGTCGAAACCGAAGTCCAGCATCTCCTAGATGCTGAAGTTATCAGGGAGGTCAAGTACCCCGAATGGTTAAGCAACGTGGTCATTGCCACAAAAGAAGGTAGCAGCAAACTCCGGATGTGCATCGACTTCAGAAACTTGAACGATGCTTGCCCGAAAGACTCATACCCTCTGCCGCCAATAGATCAACTGGTAGATTCAACTGCTGAGTATGGGCTCCTAAGTTTCCTAGACGCCTTCAGTGGCTACCATCAGATAAGGATGAACCCCGAAGATGAAGAGAAGACTGCCTTCATTACCGAGGGAGGAGCATATTACTATATCAGGATGCCCTTCGGGCTAAAAAATGCAAGGAGCCACCCACCAGAGGTTGATGAACAAGGTCTTCAAAGACCAAATGGGGAGAAACATGGAGGTGTATGTTGATGATATGATAGTCAATAGCAAGCTGCCTGGCTACCACGTTGCAGATTTAGAGGAAACCTTCCAAAAACTCAGAGCCTTCGGGATCCGCCTAAATCCTGAGAACTGCATCTTCGGGGTGACCTCGGGAAAATTCCTTGGGTACATGGTATCCGAAAGAGGCATCGACGCTAACCCCGAGAAGATTAAGGCTCTGCTTGAGTTCCGAACTCCTGCCACAGTCAAAGACGTGCAGAGACTCACCGGAAGAATAACCTCTCTGAGCAGGTTTATTTCCAGGTACGGAGATAGGTGTCGACCTTTCTTCAAAGTCCTCACAAAGGCAGCAAAAATGGAAGGCGACCTCGGAAGGAATGATCATCCTTGGGACGAAGATTGCCAAAAGGCCTGGGAAGAACTCAAAGTCTACTTGGCTAGCCTGCCGACTCTGCGACAACCTCGGGAGGGAGAGCCCCTCGTACTGTACCTCATACCTCGCCGTCACAGAAAAAGCTGTGAGCTCGGTCCTCGTGAAAGAAGAAGGGCCAAAGCAATGGCCAGTCTATTACGTCAGCAAATCCCTGCATGGCGCCGAAGTCAGGTACCCTTTGCTTCAAAAAGCTATATACGCCTTGGTGCTTGCAGGGAGAAGGCTGCGACCATACTTTCAGGCTCACCCCATCATCGTCCGAAGTAGTCTGCCACTACGGGATGTCATGAAGAGAGTTGATCATTCGGGAAGGCTCTCCAAGTGGTGCATAGAGCTGGGCGAACACGAAATCACGTATGAGCCTCGGAAGGCCATAAAAGCCCAAGCACTGGCAGATTTTATCGCCGAAATACCCACCACTGAGGAGAGCCATTCAGATCCAAAAGAGGGTGAGCCAGAATGGACCTTGCACGTAGACGGAGCCTCGGGGTCCGAACACCAGGGAGCTGGAGTAATTATCAGGGGCCCCGAAGGCCTGGAGGTAATGAAGGCTATCCGAACACCAGGGAGCTGGAGTAATTATCAAGTTCAGCTTCAGCGTCACTAACAATGTGGCTGAGTATGAAGCCCTCATAGCGGGATTACGCTTGGCCAGAAGGATTGGCGTGAGAAACTTAAAGGCTCACAGCGATTCCCAGCTGGTAGTTCGGCAGACGGCAGGAGATTATGGGGCGAAGGACCCAACCTTGGCAAAATACCACGAGCTGGTAGCAAAGCTCATCCAAGAGTTTGACGCCGTACGGATCGAAAATGTACCACGGCGGAATAACACTGAGGCAGATTGCTTGGCGAAGTCTAAAACATACACCGAGGTGCTAGACCATCCGAGCATCTCAGTGCTGAGCATGATGACCTCGGGAACAGGGTGGAAAGATCCAATAAAAAGATACCTCGCAGAGAATTTGCTCCCCGAAGACCCCGGCGATGCTGTAAGACTGCGAAGACACTCCGGAAGATTCTTCCTGATTGGCGAAGAGTTATACCAACAGGGATATGCGAACCCGCTGCAAAGATGCGTGGATGAAGAGGATACTGAAATGGTCCTTGAAGAAGTTCACGAAGGCATGTGTGGTTCACACATTGGAACTGATGCCCTTGCAGCAGTGATACTCCGCCAAGGATACTTCTGGCCTACCCTGAGAAAGGACGCAAGACAGTTCGTCCGGAAATGTGGTAGCTGCCAGAGACACGCGAAAATCCAGAGGACACCCTCGGAAATGATAACTCCGGCAGACTATCCTTGGCCCTTCGCAGTCTGGGGTATAGACCTTACTGGGCCACTCCCCACAACACCCGGAGGCGTGAAATTCTGCGTGGTAGCAGTGGACTATTTCTCAAAATGGGTGGAGGCAGAACCACTAGCAACTATCTCGGCAAAAGAAGTGTAGAAGTTCGTATGGAAGAACATCGTATGCAGATTTGGCATACCAAGGGTACTAGTAGCCGATAATGGATCCCAATTCATAGACAAAGGATTCCAGGAATTTATCAGCGACCTCGGAATAAAGATGCACTTCGCCCCAGTAGCTCACCCCCAAAGTAACAGGCAGGTGGAAGTATCGAACAGGACCATAAAAGATGGCCTGAAAAAGAGACTGGGAGAAGCAAAAGGGAAATGGCCAGGAGAACTCCAAAGCGTATTGTGGAGCTACCGAACGACGCCCCGAAGGGCCACAGGGGAAACTCCCTTTTCACTAGTCTTCGGGACAGAGGCCATTATCCCAGTCGAGATAGTCAGACCATCAATACGGGTGCAAATATTTGATGAAGGTGGAAACGACCTCGGCCTCAGAACCAAGCTCGACCTCGTCGGCGAACACAGAGAAATAGCCGAGCTGAGAAGAAAAGCTTTTCAGCAAAGAGTGGCCGCGGCTGTAAACTTACGGGCCAGGCCAAAAGAAATCAAGAAGGGAGACCTCGTTCTCCGAAAGGCTGACTTTGCACCCCGAAGGCCGTCCCACGGAGTACTTCGCGCAAACTGGGAATGACCTTATCTGGTTCTCGCCGAAGTACGAAAAGGCGTGTACAAACTTGGCGACGCCGAAGGCGTAGAATTGAAAAATACTTGGCATTCAGACGCCTTGAAAAAATTCTACGCCTAAGATGAAGCGGAGGAATTGTAAGTACAGAATGCTCTTAAGGAAAGTTCTTAAGTATCCAAAATTGTGCAAAGCAGAATTCCGCGAAGATGCTCGCCGTAATAAAGCGCAGATTGACCTCCCAGAGCCCCTTGAGCCATCATGCTCGGGAAAAGATGGAGAAATCTCGCAGAGGCAGTTTTCCGAAGTCCCTTGAGCCGTCATGCTTGGGAAAGATGGAAAACAAGAACGCCGCAGAAGTACACGCCGAAATAGCCAGCGCAGAGATAATTTTCCGAGCTCCCTTGAGCGAACGTGCTCGGGAAAAATGGGAAGTGAAAAATCTCGCGAAAGGATTTCCGAAGTCCCTTGAGCAAACATGCTCGGGACAACTGGAAAAACAAAAATTTGACTGAAGGTTTTCCGAAGTCCCTTGAGCAATCATGTTCGGGACAAATTGGAAATGCAAAAGCCTGCAAAAAGACTTAGTCAAATTTTTTCAGACTTTCCAGAAAGCCTCTGGAGCAAACAGGCTCGGCCAAGGGAAGGTAAAAAAGTTTCTTTGATCGCAGGTTTTCCGAAGTCTCTTGAGCGAACGTGTTCGGGACAATGGAAATGAAGAAACTTGCAAGAAAAGACTTAGCCAAAAAAAAAATCTTCATTAAGAGCAAAGCTGCTTTACAGAAGAAGTGACCGAAGAAGGAGTACAAAGTAGAAGGGAAGGAAAAGGGGCCCTAAAAAATAGCCTAAGGGTTCGCGGCGTCCCGAGAGCCACTCGCTGGCCCGCCCTTTTCCACCACCTTTCGCGCCGGCATTGAAGGAGGAAGTTTCAGATGCTCGACCTTGGACCATTCCCACCGAGGTCCCTCAGGAATATTTAGGGGCTCAAGAAAAGAGAGGTCTAAATCTGGGAACCTCTGGAGAATCTGGTGACGAGCAAGGCAGAAGCCGTCCTGAAAGGCAACCTTCGCCATTTGATCAGACTCGTTCTTATCAAGCTCGAGGTCGTCAAGCTCGTCCTCCAGTTCAGCGATCTCCTCCTTCAGCGCCTTTATCTCCAGCGTCCCCTTGGACCCCTTCTTCAAAGACTCGACCTCAGCCCGGAGAGTATTATTCTCACTCGTCAACGACACTATAAGGCTGTCAGAACCAGCCTTGTGCTTGAGAAGATCTTCGTTGGCGGCGAGCATCCCCTTTATTTGTTCACCGAGGTCAGCAATCTTCTGGGAGGAGACCCTTTGAAATTCTTCTTTTTCCTTCCGGAACTCCTCCCGAAGGGCAGTCACTTCTTTCTCAGCAGCCTCTTTCAGCTGCTGGTTTTTGGCGGCCGACTCCGCGAGTGCGATCCTCGCCTCATTCATGGTCTGAGTGGCCGAAGTTCGGAAGGCAACCTCCCTGGCCACCCGAACTCGGAGAAAGCCGGCGTACCCCAGCAGCTGCAAGAAGATAAAACGCAAGGTCAGTAAGAGCCAAACACTTAGGAAAAAATTGAAGGGAAAGAGCTGTGAAGGATATACCTGAGCAGCATGCTCGGTGATCTTTGCGGCGAGGGTGTTATCCCCCGGATGGGCCGCCGCTATAGCCTTGAAGGAGGCCTCGGTGAGCACCCCCTTCGAAATTTCCTTCGCCATTTGAGGAACGTCCTCGGAGTACAAATTCATGTCCTCCGTGAACGTCCAGAAAGGCTCCTTTGGGTATCTTCCCTTGCGGGATTTTGGCGTCCCGAAGAGCTCGCTTCCGAGCATGTTCGGCCGCCCAGTCAGGGGTAGTCAACTCCCCTGCGTGGCAAGAATGAGAAGGAGATTAAAGACAAAGAAGGCAATCCAGAAAAAACAAAGGAAGTACACTTTGTCTGGAAACAAACCTGGTGGAACCTCGGCAACGACGTCCTCGGAGTCCTCGGCCTCCTCGGTTGAAATGCCCTTGCCCTTCCGCCTGCGCCGCTCCTCGGCAGAAGGTACTTCTACCACTACATCAAGGAGGGCCTGCGACGCAGTAGGACCTTGAGGAGGGACGTCGGTTGAAGGGACCTCGGAAACAGCAGTCTCAGGCGCCGGAATCTCGGCTGTCCCAGGCTCCTCAGCAGTCTCCTCGGGAATTTCTTCTAGAGGAACCTGAGCAGGGGACCTCGGCCGAATCATCAGGCGGCGAAGTGACAGCAACCTCGGCGTCCTCGTTTCCCTCCCTAATACTTTCCAAATGGGAAGAAATAACAGTCTTCTTCGCCCGTTTAGACGAGGGACCAGCACCAACGGACTTTCGCCTTCGGGAAGCCGCCTTCTTCGTCTGATCGCCCTTCTCCACTTGGCCGGTGAAAAGGGACTTGTAATAGGCGGCAGTCCCGTCGCCCATCTCTGAAAAAGGAGAGAAACATCAGCGTAAGTCCGAGGAAAAAAACAGCAAAGGAGTAGAAGATGACTCACTTTCGACAAGCGTTTCGAAAGAAATTTCCTCCTTAAGAAGCTTGACCAACCAGGAATCCTTCCCGGCGATGGCAGGAGCTGGCATCTTGAGGTCAGTCTTGTGCTCCTTTACCACCTTTAATTCCCGAAGGACCTCTTCGGTCATCAACTTCCAGTTGATTGGAAAAGGGTAAAGGGCGCGCGGAGCGACCTCGGGATCCCAGTCAGAGACAGCCCGAATGCGGGCGTCGAAATCCGCGAACACGGGAGCCAACTCTGGGGTCAGCAGCATCCTCGGATCAACAACGTCCACATCCAGTGTTCCCTGAGCCCATTTGGTCGGAACGTACGACCAGGCCTCGTCCATCTTCAGGAAGAAGAACTTCTGTTGCCACCCCCGCCAGCTATCCTTAGTGGCGAAGGTGAACATGAATTTCTTGCTCCCGGATCCCCGAGGTAGCATGAAATAGAAGCCACCCTTCGGGACCACAGAGAGCTTGTAGTACTGCATAAAGATTATGAAATGGGGTTCTATCCCGAAGACGCCACACATGCAGAGGTAGGCGTTAAAATAGCAGAACGAGTTCGGGGGAAGCTGGTTCACAGCAATGCCATGAAATTTGCAGAACTCGCACACCATCTTCGGGGGAGGATACCGAAGACCGGCCTTCAGCTGGGCTCGGAAAACGGTAACCTCCTTACTATGGTTTGAAAAAGCATAATGGCTAGAACGAGGCAGCCTAGTAATGGCGTAAGAGGGAAGAAAGAATTTTTTCTTCCACCTCTCTAACTTTGCAGGGGTGGTGCAACAAGGATGGGCTAAAAGAGGCTGCCAGCTCTCAGGAATGGGCATTTTCGACATGAAAACGAGTTTGAAAACGGAAGAAAACAGTTTCCAGAGAAAAACTCAAAAGAACAGAGGGATCAAAACGCTCTGGAAAACAAAAACCCACCGAAAGATTTGCCAAAATCTGAGGACGCCGTCGTGAAAGTTGGCTGGAAAAAAGCTCTGATTAAGGTAGCTCCGCCACAGAAAGCAAGAAAATGCAAGAACAGGGGCAAAGCAGAGAAAAGAGCAGAAGAAAAAGCAAAGGGAACTTATGATGGAATGGGCTATTTATAAAGCCAGAGGTGGGTAACCGAAACATCGTCATAAGTACCCTTTGGAGGCGAACCGTCGCCGTAACTGCTCTCTGCACCTGAAAAGGCGTGCCCTCTGTAACCGACGTGACTCTCCTCCAATGGCAAAGCGCCACGTGTCAACCGCTGCGCAAAAATGGTGGACACGTCCTCCAAACGTCCCTTGAAAACTGGGACACGTCTTCTGACATCCCTGGAAAACTGGGACGCGCCGCTCAGACTGACACGCTTGGCCAAACAGACCTGCAGAAACAAAGAGCAGGCCAACTCGAGGACGCCAAGAGACAGGCTATGGCCGAACAGCCCATGACCTTCGGGCAAGAGGTGTATCTTCGGCACAGGCTCCGCCTCGAAGACACCAAAGAACAGGCCAAGGCCGAAGAGCCCATGATCTTCGGGCAAAAGGCGCATCCTCGGAACAGGTTGAGCTTCCAAAGAGACTCCCATAAACAACCTCGGAAAGAGATGCAAAACCGAAGTCTTCACTTCGGCTTTCCAAAGGGGGGCATGTGATAGCCAAACGCTATCGCCTCTATCTGGCCGAACTCCCTGCCACAAGAATGGCCAGAAGAAGCTGGCGCTACCCGAGAAAAGGTGTGATCATGCACCTCGGGAGATAGCCGAAGAGCTCCGAGCCCGGCACGCCAGGAAAACCCGAGGACACTACTTGCCCCCCCAAGGTTGTGAACAGATCGCCTTCGGAAAAGCGGCACCAGACATAGCGAGCCGAACATGATATCCCCGAAGGCGGAACTCCCTGAAACTGGGAACCCCCGAACTGAGGGCTTGTTTCCCGAAGAGGCTCTGTCCGTACCAAAGGACGACCTCACCCAGGGACCTCGGGAGTACGGCAGGAGCATTTATGGAAGCATTTAAGGAAGCCTCTGACACGTCCTTTCACAGACGTCACAATCCGCCTCAAAAGGCGCTCTGCCACGCTGACGCCATCAGAATCACATCATGGCCCGTCTCAGCACATGGCTCAAGGCAACCTGCTACCAGCTATCTGTCTCCTACGCCCAGAAATTCAGGAACATCCGACCGAACACGTGTCGCGATCTGAACGGGCTAGGCACTCCTATAAATACCAGGAATTAATACTTGGCAGGAGGCTGGTTGGCAAAACACTGCTCCCACACTCTGAGAAAATTACCAGGCGAGACTCCTCAGCCCTTTGTGCTATTTCCTCTGCCTTTCTCTCAGCCAACCACTGACTTGGGCGTCGGAGGCTCCCCCCCCCCCCCCCCCCCCCCCCCCCGGAAACACATTCTGGGGGCCTCCTAACCCTTTGTTTCTAAGCTTTCAGGCACTCTCCTTTGGGCGATCCAATCCACCAGGCGTTCTTCCTCCCAGAAGTCTCTCCTCCAGTCATCATGACTCTAAACGATGAGGCCCCTGGCCATCACCAGGCCAAGCACAACCACTTAGCAACCTGGCACTCGGGCCAAGGGCAAACCTTAGCAAGCCACAAACAATCATAAAACCTCTCACCTAGTTGTTATGCAGGGGAATTATGGTGGGACTTGTAGACTAGGCCGCAGGGCCTCGTTGATGTAGACTAGATGAACAAGGTTTTGCCTCGTGGCCTCATGGCTATGGCACGGCTAGGCCGACGAGGGTTCTAAACCTCTCACCTGAACTAGTGGTAACTAATTATGTTCATTTGCAACATAGATTCCTTAAAAACTTGCCTTTACTTGAGTTAATATAAATCTAAAACTAGGACAATTTATGTTATGGACCTCCTAGTAATTAGCACTCTCGAGAGAGGTAAAATGTTCTAAATTAAGTTTAGAACTTTAATTTCAAGGTTACAAAGCTAGAATAAAAGAGTTACAAAAATTCACTAAGTTCCAAGGAGGTTTAAGCACGAGATGAGGAGCAGGGGCAAAATGGTACTTTTGCACCCTGAGTAACTGGGCGGGGTCCTGAGTGTTTTAAGTTAAGTTTTGTAACTTAACCTTTAACCTTAACTCAAACTTGAAACAATAACAAGAATTAATCAAGAAATGAGCATGTGTTAAAAGATGGGGGTTTATGTGTTTAAGGGTTGTAACTTGGATGGCTTAAGGGGTTGAGTGAGGGTTTAAGAAGGGAAAGGTGGCTAATGGCTGCCATAACCACGTTTTCCCCTCTCAAGCACTCATTTCTCTCTCAATTCAAGCTAGAAATCAAGTGATCTTGATTCCTAGAGTTGCCATCCAAGGATACCAACCAAGAGGAACTTGTTTCAAGCTAGAAAACAAGGTTTGGAGGCTTGGAAGCATGATTTCTCTACTCCCCTATTTTTGATACGTGGTAAGCATTGTGTTCTTGGTTAATTCTATGTTATTTGAGTGAATTGAGGCTTGGGTTTTGGTTAGAGAGGAAGATTGTGATGTTTGGTGCTTTGGTTTTGATTGGAACTTAGGTGAGGATTTCTTGCACTTGGTTGCTTGAAAAGAGGAGTGATTCTAGCTTGTATCTTGGAGTTGAGGTAAGGGAGTAGTGTTTTTAAGCTTGAACAATGCTTGTGGCTTGAGTTTGTTGTAAGAAATTGATTGAAATTAGCCATAGCATTGAGTATGAGTTTTGGTTGAATTGTGGTGAACTATGAGGTTTGAGGAAGATTTGATGATGTTATAGAGCATCATTAATGGCATTGTGATAGTTGGTTATGTTCCTTGCAACTTGAACTATGTGTGTGTGAAGTTTGGTGGCTTTTTATGCATGTTTGATATGTGTACTAAGTAGCCAAAGGTCATAGCAGCAAAATGCGTGCCAATTCTGCAGTTTCGCAGATTGGCGATGCGTCGCCAAGAGGTACCCATAATTGGTGACGTGTCACCAATTGGAAAAAGGATCACAGAACGTCGACAACTGTGGCGACGCGTCGCCACGGTTGGCGACGCGTCGCCAAGACAGCATTGGAGACCCGATTTTGTTTTTAGCATAACTTTTCGCTCGGGTGTCCGATTGAGGTGATTCAAAGTTCCACGCGAAGCTAAGAGGGAGTACTATCACTTCCAAGTTTTAGAAACATCTAAAATGCCCCATATTTAAATTTTTTTTGAATCAAAGTGAGGGTAATTTTTAAAGGCAGAATTTTGCACATTTTGCTAGGATGATTGAGGTGAGTCCCAAGGGGGTCCTTTAGGTACCTTGGGCCTCAAGTATGCCGGGGGTACTTTGAGACTTCCTGAAGTCCCTCGAGAAGTGGGAGTTTCCTTGAGTTTTGAAAAGTTTTGAGGTTACTTGTTGAGTAAGCAAGGAAACTAAGTTGCAAGCGAATATAACCAAGTGTCATGAGCTTGAGGTGTAAGTTTTAGAACCCTTGGCAACCTGGCAGTGTTGGAAATCACAGGGTTGTAAGGAGAGGCTTCAAATGCACCGAGGTTATGAGGTTTAATAACCTAGTTACATAGTTCTCACCACAATTCCCCTGCACAACAAAGTTAAGGAGAGGTTATATAATAAGTCAGGCGTAAGCTAAGGCTTACGAGGCACAAGTTGAGAGCTAGACTTGTGAGCCACGGAGTGACGCCCGTGAGAAAGTAAGAAAATTATGTGAGGAGCCACGGAGGTCCTTCGGGATCCGAGCATGCATATCCATATATTTACATATATGAGAGGTCCCTCACACTGCGAGAGCTAGCAGAGAGTATGCATGAGTTATTTCATATCTGTCCACAGTTTTACTGTTGGTACATGAGGTTACCCCTTACTGAGAATCTTGGATTCTCACCCTTACTGTTTTGTTGTGCAGATACAGAAGGAGTTGGGCCGAGTGACCGTTGAGGGTTACTCTGGTAGTAGTTTTTGGTGCACAGGTAGAATACCTGAGTTTTGATGATTCTAGTACTTATTTGTTTGGATGCTTGTTGGTCTTGCACAGTACTAACTAAATTGCTCATTGGTTACAGAGCCTAGTGCACATTGGACATAGTCAGGCATAGCTAGACCTAGTTGGATCCAGAGGAGTCTCTAAAGCTCGCCACTGGGATTCACATCCAAGGTGGGAGTTAGTATGAGAAGATCTCAGTAGAGGATTTTGTATGTGTACATAGTACTCTAGTTGCCTCCTTAGTTATGAAATGAAGAGTCATGGACTCGAGGATTGCTTTCTGGGCGGGGGCATTAGCTACTATATGTATGAATGCTCACGCATGTTGCTATGTGTAGTTAACTCATATAAAGGTTGATTTGTATGCTTTGACTGCTCTACCTGTTTTATATGAAAAATTGTGGCCACATTAACATTTTATGGTTTTAAATAACCCGTCAAAGCATAAAGAGCATGCATATTGCATATTCTAGGATAATCAACTAGTGACATGGATTTAATCCGCGCACATATCAATGAGTCCAACTGCAATCCGCCGTGAGACCAAGTTCTCACAGGTGTCCTGGGCAGGGGCTAGGGACGGCCGTGTCAATTTAAGTGTTTTTAAAACATTGAGGTGATAGTACTCCCTCTTAGCTTCGAGTGGAATCTTGAATCACCTCAATTGGACACCCGAGCGAAAAGTTATGCTGAAAACAAAATTGGGTATCGGATGCTGTCTCGGCGACGCGTCGCCACAGTTGTCGACGTTCTGAAACATTTTTCTGGATTGGCGACGCATCGTGGGAACTCGTGGGGATTGGCGACGCATCGCCAAACCTGCAAAATGCCCAGAAAACCCCGATTTTACTGCTATGAACTTTGGACACTTCCCACACATATCAAACATGCATGGAATGCCTCCAAATTTCATACACACATAGTACATGTTGCATAGAACATAACCAACTACCAAAAGCTAAGCTATGATGTATCGTAACATCAAACAATTCCTCTCAATCCCGCTAGTCCACCATAATTCACCAAAACGTTTCCTTAATGCCTTAGCTAAAACCACTCGAATTTCTCAAGCAAATCCAAGCTAATGGCATTCCATGAACTTAAAAACACAACTCCCTTACCTTAAGTCCAAGAACCAAGCAAGAATCAAGCTCCTCCTCCCTCAAACAAGCTCCCAAAGTTCTACACAATTCCAAACCAAAAACAAAGCTCTAAACATCAAATTCATGCCTCCTAACCAAAACCCAAGCTTCCAATCAACCAAATACCAAGAATTCAATCAAGATCACAACTCTTACCTCGTTCAAAAATAGGGGATGGAGAAAAACGTCCTTCCAAGCTTCAAAAACATGAATTCAAGGTTGAAAATGCATCCTCCAAGCTTATACACCCTTAATTGCACCTCTTGACACCAAGATCACTTGATTCCAAGTTCAATTTGAGAGAGAAATGAGTGAGGGAAGCTTAAGAACGTGTTAATGGAAGCTTCTCCTCCTCTTTCCCTTCTTAAACCCTAACTTAACACCAAGATCACCAAGGTTTCAAGTTAAGTGCAATTAGGTCCCCCATCTTTGTAACTTAACAGTTCTTGATTCAATTCTTGTCTATTTGTCAAGTTTGAGTTATAGTTAAGAGTTAAGTTCTAAAAATTCATTTTAAAACACTCGGCACTCATCCCGGCTACTCAGGGTGCAAAATTACCATTTTGCCCCTGAACTTCGTTCAGAGTTTTATTCTTGTCGGAACTTAGTGAACTTCGGTAAACTCCTTTATTCTTGCTAAGTAAACTTAAATTAAACTTCTAAACTTAATTCAAAACTCTTTACCTTCCTCAAGAAGGGTCATAACATCGGGAAAGGGTAGGGAGAGCGTGAAGGGACCTCGGCATCCCAGTCGGTGACAGGACGGATTCGTTTGTCAAAGTCCCCAAACCTCGCCGCCAACTCGGGAGTTGGCAGCTTCCTGGGATCCATGACATCCACCTCCAGCTTTCCCTGAGCCCACTTAGTCGGGACATGCGACCAGGCCTCCGCCACCTTCAGGAAGAAGAACTTCCTTTGCCACCCTCTCTAGCTATCCTTGGTAGCGAAGGTGAACATAAATTTCTTGCTCCCAGATCCCCGAGGTAGCATGAAATAAAAGGCACCGTTCAGAACCGGATAGAGCTTATAATACTGCATGAACAGGATGAAATGAGGTTCTACCCCGAAGATCCTGCACATGCAGAGAAAGGCGTTGAAATAGCAAAATGAGTTGGGAGGAAGCTGATTCACGGCTATGCCATGAAACTGGCAAAAGTCACAAATCATCTTCACAGGAGGAAACTGAAGTCCGACCTTTAGTTGGGCTCGAAAAATGGTAACCTCGTCACCCCGATTCATAAAGCTAAACTAGTCAAGGTGAGGTAACCTTGTAATAGCATACGAGGGAAGGAAAAATTTGGTCTTCCACTTCTCTAATTTTTCAGGAGTGGTACAATAAGGGTGAGACAAAAGAGGTTGCCAGCTCTCGGGAATAGGCATGGTTGACAGAAAAATGACTTCGGAAAAAGGGAAAAAATGACTTCGGAAAGCGAAAAGAAATGCAAACACTGAAGGAACTCTAGAAGTTAGAACCCACCAAAGGTCTTGCCAAAGTTAGGGTTTGAGGACGCCGTCGTGAAAGGTTGTCGGAAATTGCTCCGTCGCTAAGACCGCCGCAAAAAAGGAAGAAAAAGTGAGAGCAAAGAAACACAAGTGAAGAGTATGACAGGAGGAAGGCTTATATAGATCAAGGAAGGGCAGCCAAAAGGGCATCATAAATGCTACGCGAAGGCGAACTGTCGCCATGATTACCCTTCGCATGAAAAGGTGTGCCCATCCCAGCTGATGACTACCACGTATCGCTCTTCACGAAAAACTAGGACACATTTTCTGACATCCGGAAAACTAGGGCCCATTGCTCGAGACTGATACACCTAGTTTTAAGACGCGTCGATCCACTAGCCTATGGTTGGAAAAATGAACAAGTTGGGAATCTCTAGAACACCGAAGTGCGGGCAGACGACACCTGTCTGAACAAGGCTTATCACCTAGGTGGCGAAGTGCTTGCCGGCCAACGTCATACTCCAAGTGTAAATCCATAAGGTCCAGGGTTCAAAGGCTCCGTGCCGGCCTGTTCGACCGAAAACAGACATACTACTAAATGGGCCTCCTAGAGTCCATGAGGTCATCCTGTCAAATCTGCCGGCTGAGCGATAGATGGACATCAAAATGCGCATTTTGATGTCCGTCTATCGCTCAGCTGCCAAATTTGACAGGACAACCACATGTTGGTGGACCAGCACGTGGCCTGATGGTTAGACGTGACTCCCCCTGAGGGAGTGTAAAGCCTAAGGTCGAGGGTTCAAGGCTCCGTGCTGCCCTCTGACTGAACGGTGATAATACTACCACGTGCTGGTCAGCCCACAAGTGGTCGTCCTGTCAAATCTGTCGGCTGAGCGATAGACGGACATCAGGTCAGTTGAACCATTTTTTGTTACCCACTCTGGGGTAATCCAATTATGGCGCTAAAACTGTGCATTTAGACTCCCAGGATTGGTAATGTTCTGTAGGCCATCAGAACACTACCCTTAGCGTGCAAACCCAAGTGGCCCTCTTGGGCACTATGTAAATACATGCGTACTGGTCCAGCCATCACACACATATTCACATTTCATGCACACCATGGCAGCAAAGAAGGAAAACACTAGCACAAGTCTTAGTTTTGGCTTCCACACTTTAGGCAATCTTGTTAAGTTCTAGTGGCCAGCTACTGCACCTGTAACTTCCACTAATCACCTGTATCATTCTAGCCTCATGCCCCCATATTTTCTTTGCTCCATTATCAAGTAAAGACTTAGAGGAAACCAAAGAATTTTTTTTTACATCAATAACCCACCTATGGACCAAGTTATGGATTTTTGAAATTGGTTACAAAATTCTGACCAAATGAACAATAACTCAGCCAATTTTGCAATGTCATATCTTTGGCAACAAGGATCCAAATCTAGAAATTCCAAATTCCAATTCAACGCTAGATGTTCCCTAGGTATGGTCAAAATTCTGGCAACTTTTGGACCATTTTGCCCAAACAATTTTTCCAAACCATGCAAACACTTCATTCACAAGGGGAAAGCCCTCCAAGGCTATCCCATAAATGTCCAATACACATATTAATTACATTCTCTTGCACTAGCAACTTTATGTGGCCAAAACAGAATTTACATGTAAGCAGCCTATCATTCACACTTAGGCAGCTTTGCACCACATCACTTACATAGCCAAAACATTACTCAAATGTTCACATACTTGTCTCATCTTACATACACTACATGTAAGTGCATACATGCACTAAAATATGGTCTTAACTAAGCTAAATACAAACCCTAGGTTACAGAAGTGCCTGAGACACAATGCACTCCAGAAACAGGATGCTGGACAGCTGCTGCACAACACATTAAGTACCACCATTAAAAATACCAAATGTGCTCCTAAAATCACCAAACTTTCTAGATCGTAACTAGACATAGGTAATTTCATTTACCTGAAATTTTAGATCAAAACTGAAAGCACAATGGTTAGTTTGAAGGGGAGTAAGTTTCATTGAGAAACTTAGTAAGGGTAACACTTGGTTTCTTATGGTAATGTGATCCTCATTAAAACTTGCATCCAAAGACACTAAAACACAAAAACCACAATGCATATATACAAGATATAGCAACCAAATGCAGCAGCCAAACACAAACAACAAACACATTGATGGCGTGGAGCCTCATCGTTTAGAGTCATGATGACTGGTGGAGAGACTTCTGGGAGGAAGAACGCCTGGAGGATGGATCGACCAAGGGAGTGTGCCTGAAAGCTGAGAAACAAAGGGTTAGGAGGCCCCCGGAGTGTTTTTCCGGGGGGGAGCCTCCGACGCCCAAGTCAGTGGTTGGCTGAGAAAAAGGCAAAGGTAATAGCACACAGGGCTGAAGAGTCTTGCCTGGTAATTTTCTCAGAGTGTGGGAGCAGTGTTTTGCCAACCAACCTCCTGCCAAGTATTAATTCCTGGTATTTATAGGAGTGCCTAGCCCGTTCAGATCGTGACACGTGTTCGGTCGGATGTTCCTGAATTTCTGGGCGTAGGAGACAGATAGCTGGTAGCAGGTTGCCTTGAGCCATGTGCTGAGATGGGCCATGATGTGATTCTGATGGCGTCCGTGTGTCAGAGCGCCTTTTGAGGCGGCTTGTGACGTCTGTGAAAGGACGTGTCAGAGGCTTCCTTAAATGCTTCCATAAATGCTCCTGCCGTACTCCCGAGGTCCCTGGGTGAGGTCGTCCTTTGGTACGGACAGAGCCTCTTCGGGAAACAAGCCCTCAGTTCGGGGGTTCCCAGTTTCAGGGAGTTCCGCCTTCGGGGATATCATGTTCGGCTCGCTATGTCAGGTGCCGTTTTTCCGAAGGCGATCTGTTCACAACCTTGGGGGGGCAAGTAGTGTCCTCAGGTTTTCCTGGCGTGCCGGGCTCGGAGCTCTTCGGCTATCTCCCGAGGTGCATGATCACACCTTTTCTCGGGTAGCGCCAGCTTCTTCTGGCCATTCTTGTGGCAGGGAGTTCGGCCAGATAGAGGCGATAGCGTTTGGCTATCACATGCCCCCCTTTGGAAAGCCGAAGTGAAGACTTCGGTTTTGCATCTCTTTCCGAGGTTGTTTATGGGAGTCTCTTTGGAAGCTCAACCTGTTCCGAGGATGCGCCTTTTGCCCGAAGATCATGGGCTCTTCGGCCTTGGCCTGTTCTTTGGTGTCTTCGAGGCGGAGCCTGTGCCGAAGATACACCTCTTGCCCGAAGGTCATGGGCTGTTCGGCCATAGCCTGTCTCTTGGCGTCCTCGAGTTGGCCTGCTCTTTGTTTCTGCAGGTCTGTTTGGCCAAGCGTGTCAGTCTGAGCGGTGCGTCCCAGTTTTCCAGGGATGTCAGAAGACGTGTCCCAGTTTTCAAGGGACGTTTGGAGGACGTGTCCCCCATTTTTGCGCAGTGGTTGACACGCGGCGCTTTGCCATTGGAGGAGAGTCGCGTCGGTTACAGAGGGCGTGCCTTTTCAGGTGCAGAGAGCAGCTACGGTGATGGTTTACCTCCAAAGGGTACTTGACGATGTTTCGGTTACCCACCTCTGGCTTATAAATAGCCCATTCCATCATAAGTTCCTTTTGCTTTTTCTTGTGCTCTTTTCTCTGCTTTACCCCTGTTCTTGCACTTTCTTGCTTTCTGTGGCGGAGCTACCTTAATCAGAGCTTTTTTCCAGCCAACTTTCACGACGGCGTCCTCAGATTTTGGCAAATCTTTCGGTGGGTTTTTGTTTTCCAGAGTATTTTGATCCCTCTGTTCTTTTGAGTTTTTCTCTGGAAACTGTTTTCTTCCATTTTCAAACAAGTTTTCATGTCGAAAATGCCCATTCCTGAGAGCTGGCAGCCTCTTTTAGCCCATCCTTGTTGCACCACCCCTGCAAAGTTAGAGAGGTGGAAGAAAAAATTCTTTCTTCCCTCTTACGCCATTACTAGGCTGCCTCGTTCTAGCCATTATGCTTTTTGAAACCATAGTAAGGAGGTTACTGTTTTCTGAGCCCAGCTGACGGCCGGTCTTCGGTATCCTTCCCCGAAGATGGTGTGCGAGTTCTGCAAATTTCATGGCATTGCTGTGAACCAGCTTTCCCCGAACTCGTTCTGCTATTTTAACGCCTACCTCTGCATGTGTGGCGTCTTCGGGATAGAACCCCATTTCATAATCTTTATGCAATACTACAAGCTCTCTGTGGTCCCGAAGGGTGGCTTCCATTTCACGCTACCTCGGGGATCCGGTGGCAAGAAATTCATGTTCACCTTCACCACTAAGGATAGCTGGCGGGGGTGGCAACAGAAGTTCTTCTTCCTGAAGATGGACGAGGCCTGGTCGTACGTTCCGACCAAATGGGCTCAGGGAACACTGGATGTGGACGTTGTTGATCCGAGGATGCTGCTGACCCCAGAGTTGGCTCCCGTGTTCGCGGATTTCGACGCTCGCATTCGGGCTGTCTCTGACTGGGATCCCGAGGTCGCTCCGCGCGCCCTTTACCCTTTTCCAATCAACTGGAAGTTGATGACCGAAGAGGTCCTTCAGGAATTAAAGGTGGTAAAGGATCACGAGACTGACCTCAAGATGCCAGGTCCTGCCATCGCCGGGAAGGATTCCTGGTTGGTCAAGCTTCTTAAGGAGGAAATTTCTTTCGAAAAGCTTGTCAAAAGTGAGTCATCTTCTACTCCTTTGCTGTTTTTTCCTTGGACTCACGCTGATGTTTCTCTCCTTTTTCAGAGATGGGCGACGGGACTGCCGCCTATTACAAGTCCCTTTTCTCCGGCCAAGTGGAGAAGGGGGAGCAGACAAAGAAGGCGGCTTCCCGAAGGCGGAAGTCCGTTGGTGCTGGTCCCTCGGCTAAATGGGCGAAGAAGACTGTTCTTTCCTCCCCTTTGGAAAGTATTGGGGAGGGAAACGAGGACGCCGAGGTTGCTGTCACTTCGCCGCCTGATGATTCGGCTGAGGTCCCTGCTGCCGCCGACGTCCCTCCCCAAAGTCCTACTGCGTCGCAGGCCCTCGTTGATGTAGTGGGAGAAGTCCCTTCTGCCGAGGAGCGGCGCAGGCGGCAGGGCAATGGCATTTCGACCGACGAGGCCGAGGACTCCGAGGATGTCGTTGTCGAGGTTCCACCAGGTTTGTTTCCAGACAAAGTGTACTTCCTTTGTTTTTTTCTGGATTCCTTCTTTGTCTTTAATCTCCTTCTCATTCTTACCATGCAGGGGAGTTGACTACCCCTGACTGGGCGGCCGAACATGCTCGGAAGCGAGCTCTTTAGGACGCCAAAATCCCGCAAGGGAAGATACCAAAGGAGCCTTTCTGGACGTTCACGGAGGACATGAATTTTTACTCCGAGGACTGTCCTCAAATGGAGAAGGAAATTTCGAAGGGGGTGCTTACTGAGGCCTCCTTCAAGGCTATTGCGGTGACCTATCCGGAGCACAACGATCTTGCCGCGAAAGTTACCGAGCATGTTGCTCAGGTATACTTTTCAGACCTATTTCCTTCAATTTTTTCCTAAGTGTTTGGCTTTTACTGACCTTGCATTTATCTTCTTCGCAGCTGCTGGGGTATGCTGGTTACCTCCGAGTTTGGGTGGCCAGGGAGGCTGTGTTCCGAACTACCGCCTTAGATACTTTAGAAAAGGCGAAGGCCACACGCCTGGAGTTGATCGCCAAAAACCAGCAGCTAGCGGATGCTGTGAAGGAGAAAGTTGCTGCCCTTCGGGAGGAGTTCCGGAAGGAGAAAGAAGAACTTGAGAAGGACTCTTCCCAGAAGATTGCTGACCTCGGCGAGCAGATAAATGGAATGCTGGCCGCCAACGAGGAGCTTCTAAAGGATAAGTCAGAATCTGACAAGATCATACTGGCGCTGACAGCTGAGAAAAACATCCTTGTAGCCGAGGTCGTGTCCTTGAAGAAGGATCCGAAGGGGAAGGAGTAGATAAAGGCGATAGCGTTTGGCTATCACACATGAAATGTGGCAGCAACATATACTATAGGTTAGTCCATAAACCACATAATACACATAACCAAATCACTATGGCAGCCCTCCTCAAGCTAATGCTTGGTCTTAGGAGGATTTTAATAGTAGTTAGTACTAACTTTGGGCTCTAGAAACCCTCATTTTACTGTCATCTTTGTGCACTTCACACTAGGTCACAAAACCTTAAATAAATGCACTCCCCTCAATAAGCTTGGTTCATCAAGCTCATGGCTTTCTTCCAAGCTTAGCCATACCTCGATGGATGTTTGAGAATATAGAAAACAACCCATGAGAGCAAGAGAACCCTTACCAAAGTCAGTAGGCCGAATTTGAAGCATAATCCTTGAAGTATGCAAGAAATAGCTCTAGTTTGCTTCCAATTGCTTCGTTTTGCCTTCAATTTCAATCAATTGCTAGTTTGAAGGTGTGGTAGCTATGGACGAAGTATGGTTGTGTTCTTGGGCTGGGGGAGGACGAAAATGAGAGAGGGGTAAGTGATTTGGTGACTTAAATGGCCTTAAATGAGCTTAAGGGCACCAACACACACTTAAACTAGCTTAACCTTGCTTTATGTCATTTTCCTTTTCACTAATTATGGTCTCTTTGTCTTAAAATCATTGGTACACATGTGCCCAACATTTTTGACTAATTATCAAGTCATGGCTACCTTCTCTTAATGGGATAACCCCACAATTCCACCCTTAGACTTAAGTCAAAAGCTTGAACACCTTAAGCTTTACACTAGGACATTTAGGTCCTCATTGTCTTTAGTGTTTCCTTTGTCCAAACTTGACTTCCATGACCAATTTGGTCCTCCAATAGCTCTTTCGTACCATTCATATCCTTCCCATAACTCTCCAAGTCTCTTTCTTGAGAGTTTTGCAATTGAGTACCCGAATTTCCAAAACCTTACAAAAAAATCCATAGGTTGCTTGAAAGACAAGCAATCCTTAAGGCTTTTCTTGGGGACCAAGTTACCAACTTGGAACACTTTTAAGGAGGTGTTGATCATGCCTTTTACCCCTCACACTTCAATCACTATGGTGAGAATTACACAATATAATGGTTTTTAGCCATTATGACACACTTGTAATTCTCCCATTTTGTGAGGTGGTAACAATCCTCCCCCCCTTAAAAATTTTGGTCCTTCAAAATAGCTTTTAGCTTCAGGTATTCTTTAGGATACCTTTCCATAAGGTTTTCTTCAGTTTCCCAGGTTGCTTCTCTTTCAGAGTGGTGTAACCACTAAACTTTAACCATGGGAATATGTTTGTTTCTTAACCTTTTGGTATCCTTGGCTAAGATAGCTATAGGTTTCTCTTCATATGTCAATTAAGGTTCCAACTGTATGTCTTCCACTACAATAGCATGCTTTATGTCCAATAGACACTTCTTAAGCATACTAATGTGAAAAACATTATGAACACTTGACATTGCTTGGTGGTAGAGCTAACCTGTATGCTACCTTGCCAACTCTGTCCAATATCTCATAAGGACAGATGTATCTTAGAGCTAACTTGGTTTTTCTACCAAATCTGACAGTGCCTTTGGTTTGTGTAACTTTCAACCAAACATTGTCACCAACCTCAAATTCCAAGTCTCTCCCTCTTTTGTTGACATAGGCTGTGGTGCTTTCATTGGCTGCCTTTAATCTCCTGTAGTATCCAGCTAATCCTAGGAAACTTCTGATTTCCTTCACAGTCTTTGTTCTTTCCCACTCTTGCACTGCCTTGACCTTATCAGGGTCTGCCTTAAGGCCTTGTACATCTATGATGTGTCCTAGGAAAGACACTTCCCTTATCCAGAATTCACACTTGGATAACTTGGCATAAAGCTGATGCTGCAACAGATTCTTTAAGACAATCTTCAGATGATGTTCATGTTCATTTTCATCCTTGGAATACACTAGGATGTCATCAATGAACAGAACCATAAATTTGTACAGATGTGGTCTAACACCCTGTTCATTAGGTCTATGAAAATAGCTGGGGCTTTAGTCAAACCAAACGGCATGACTGTGTACTCATAATGCCTATATTTGGTCCTGAATGCGGTCTTAGGAATGTCCTCGTCCTTTACTCTCAACTGAAAGTATCTAGATCTCAAATCTACCTTGGAGAAGATCTTAGCTCCTTTGAGTTGATCAAAAAGATCCTCAATCCTAGGGAGTGGATACTTGTTCTTGATAGTCACTGTATTAAGCTTCTTGTAGTCAATGCATAGTCTCAATGATCCATCCTTCTTATTCCCAAAGAGAACAGGAGCTCCTCTTGGTGAAACACTTGGCCTTATGAACCATTTTTCAAGAAGTTCATCAAGTTGTTTCTTGAGTTCATTCATCTCTGTGATTGGCATTCTGTAAGGAGGTATGGATATTGGACTAGCTTCTGGATGTAGCTTGATTTCAGATTCAATCTCCCTTTGTAGAGGAATACCTGGCAGGTCTTTAGGAAAGACTAGTGGAAAGTCCCTCACTACAGGTATTTTGTCCACTTATTCATCACAGTGCAATTCATTCAATGCATAACAGTAATCATGCTCAGAAATCACAGGTATCTCATCTAGTACCTCTAGCTCTTTGCCATGCATTTCATACACTAATTCCTTAGAATTCACTAACGCATGCACTTCACCGTCAGGCAATGTGATTTCCCTCTTAGCACAATCAATTCTTACGTTATGCATAGCAAGCCAATTCATACCTAGCACTAAATCATACTTAGGAATATCCAACACTAGTAGATTAGTCATAACCTTAGTCTTTCCTACTAGCTCACAATCCTTAGCTAGGTCATTAGTGAAAAGACATTGACTACCTACTATTTTCACTAAGGATAACCTAGGCATGATTTCATAGGCAATTTCATGGCTTCAACAAATTTCCTAGCCACTATAGACACAGATGCACCAGTATCAAACAGAACACTAACAGGCATACCATTAAGGTAAATGTTACCTCTTAGTGCTCCTCCCTGCTTTGATTTCTTTGGCCTCTCCACTTGGAAGACTCTGCCAACTCTCTGCACTGGAGGTCGAGGCACTGGAGGAACTGGCCTCTGCTGTCCCTCCCTCGATGCTCCTCCTCTAGGTCCTGCCGTAATAGGTCTTATTGGACCTTGTTCTTCTGGCCTCCTTTGAGCCTGTAGGCAGTCTTTGATCCAATGATCCATGGATCCACATCTTAGACATGCTTGCGTATCAAAGTAGCAAGGTTTCTTTCCATGAAGCCTCCTACACTTAGGGCACCCTAGGCCAGGGAACTTCCCCTTAACCTTGCCCTCACCACAAAGATGAGAATTCTATGGAATTCCTTTGCCATGTGGTGGCTTCTTCTGCTTGCCTCCTGCCTGACTACTTTCCCCTGGTCCACTGGCAAAATACTTAGTCTCATACTCCTCTTGCTTTACTAATAGAGCTTTCTTCACTACTTCATAGTATGTAATTGCTCCAAAAGGTCTAACAGCCTTTCTAATGTTTGACTTTAGGCCTCTGACAAATCTTTTGGCCTTTAAATCCTCCAGTCCATGATACTAAGGAACATACCTCACCAACTGATTGAATTAGTGCTCATACTCTAGGACATTGAGGTTGTCCTGCCTTAGAGCATCAAATTCAGCTTGCTTCATATCCTTGATAGCATCACTGAAGTACTGCTCTTGGAATAGCTGTGTGAACTCTAGCCAACTCATCTCAATATCTCTTCCTGGCCTTCTGCCCTTTTGGAAAGCATACCTGTCTCTGGTGTTTCTCCACCACATCTCTGCAATACTTACCAAGTTGTAAGTAGCCAGTGACACCTTCTTGGTGGAGCTGAGTGGCATCCTCTCAAACATATTTTCAATGAAGATTAACCACTCCTCATCTCTATCTGGCCCAGCCCTTCCATCAAACTGTGGAGGTTTTAGGCCTTGGAACCTCTCCAACAGTCTGACCTTATCTAGGCCTTCTAGATCCTCTGATCTATGTCTCTTAGATCTGTGAGAGTCCTCTATATGGTGATGCTCTTTATAATCTCTCTATCTCTTCCTGGATCTTCTCTCATGGCCATCCTTAATCTCATTCCTAGTGGAGGAATGGTCATAGACTGAGGGATTGGTTCTAGACACCTGACCAATTTGAGACCTTAGTCTTCTTCATCTTGGATTTCTCCTATCCTCATATTCCTCCTCAACAGTTTCATCATTTGTGTCTTTCAAGGTTCCAAAAGGAACATATTCAGATGTGTTCCTAGTATCCTCTTCTGGTTGTTGTTGTGCATCCCAAACTAGTTCTACTGGAGCTTTTTGGACTCCCTGGTATTGTCCTTGAATCAGCCTTACTAAGTTTTCATTGATTAGAGCTAAGTTCCTCTAAAGCTCTAACCAAACCTGAGGCACTTCAGGGTTTGGTACCCCTTGTTGCCCCTGATTCCCTCTATTCTATTCATTTGTTTATTGCCCAGAATCAGTAGGAGGCCATTGGGGTGGTTCCCCTCTCCATGTGGCAACCATGTTTATTTCTGGCATTGATGATCCATCATAGAGCACATATAAAGATCATAGGTATTTCAAAGGTACTTGACACTAGCAGCTGACCAAACTGAGTTCATACATGTAGATGCATGCAATGCAACTATATGCTCTGTACATGTATAAACCATGCTCTGATACCAATTTCTGTTACCCACTCTAGGGTAGTCCAGTTATGGTGCCAAAAGTGTGCATTTAGACTCCCAAGATTGGTAATGTTCTGTAGGCCATTAGAACACTACCCTTAGTGTGCATACCCAAGTGGCCCTGTTGGGCACTATGTAAATACATGCATATTGGTCCAACCATCACACACATATTCACATTTCATGCACACCATGGCATCAAAGAAGGAAAAGACTAGCACAAGTCTTAGTTTTGGCTTCCACACATTAGACAATCTTGTTAAGTTCTAGTGTCCAGCTACTGCACCTGTAACTTCTACTAATAAATTGTATCATTCTAGCCTTATACCCCGCTGTTTTCTTTGCTCCATTATCAAGTAGAGACTTAGAGCAAACCAAGGAATTTTGTTTTACATCAATAGCCCACCTATGGACCAAGTTATGGATTTTTGAAATTGGTTACAAAATTCTGACCAAATGAACAGTAACTCAGCCAATTTTACAACGTCATATCTTTGGCTATAAGAATCCAAATCTAAAAATTCCAAATTCTAGTTCAACCTCTAGATGTTCCCTAGGTATGGTCAAAATTCTGGCAACTTTTGGACCATTTTACCTATACAATTTTTCCAAGCCATGCAAACACTTCATTCACAAGGGGAAAGCCCTCCAAGGCTATCCCATACATGTCCAATACACATATTAATTACATTTTCTTGCATCTAGCAACTTTATGTAGCCAAAACAGAATTTACAAGTAAGCAGCCTATCATTCACACCTAGGCAGCTTTGCACCACATCACTTACATAGCCAAAACATTACTCAAATGTTCACATACATGTCTCATCTTACATACACTACATGTACATGGATACATGCACTACAATATGGTCTTAACTCAGCTAAATACACACCCTAGGTTACAGGAGTGCCTGAGACACAATGGACTCTAGAAACAGGATCCTGGACAACACATTAAGTGCCACCATTAAAAATACCAAATGTGCTCCTAAAATCACCAAACTTTCCAGATCACAACTAGATATATGGAAGTTCATGTGCCTAAAATTTCAGATCAAAACTCAAAGCACAATGGTTAGTTTGAAGGTGATCTTTCAGCTGGGCCTGAAATTACAGAATTGAGGGGAGTAAGTTTCATTGAGAAACTTAGTAAGGGTAACACTTGGTTTCTTAAGGTAATGTGATCCTCATTAAAACCTGTATCCAAAGAGACAAAAAAAAAACACAATGCATATATACAAGATATAGCAACCAAATGCAGCAGCCAAACACAAACAACAAACACATGAAATGTGGCAGCAACATATACTATAGGTTAGTCCATAAACCACATAATAGACATAACCAAATCACTATGGCAGCCCTCCTCAAGCTAATGCTTGGTCTTAGGAGGATTTTAACAGTAGTTAGTACTAACTTTGGGCTCTAGAAACCCTCATTTTACTACCATCTTTGTGCACTTCACACTAGGTCACAAAACCTTCAATAAGTGCACTCCCCTCAACAAGCTTGGTTCATCAAGCTCATGGTGTTGGGTTTCAGGAGCCAAACAGCGTAGCAAAATTTAATCGAAACCCTACAGGATCCAAGTGAAACAGGGTAAACCGGGTGTTCAAAAATTTTCATACCTAATTTTCAGTTGAGATCTCTCACTCAACTGTAGAGTCGAATCACAAAACTTGAACCGTTGACGTGTTCAAGCTCTCTATGGTATCCACACGAGCCTCTTGGGATCACCACGCTTCCACCACATCCCGGTAGATGCATTTCTCTTGCGTTCGTAGTGCTAGCTTGCGTCCTCCAAGGAATTGCAAGAGAAGAGTGTGGCTGTCCTTTTTTGAAGGCTAGGGCAAAGAGACCTACAAATTTTTCACTAGAAGTTGTATTTATAGTGAGTCTCAACTTCTAGGCCTAATAGGTTTCAAAGCCCTAATCCAATTAGGCTTTAATTTCAGGCTTAACAATGGCTCAACTATTGGGCCCATTATTAATATAAAATTATTGTGTAACTAAAACCCAAATTATTAGCCCATGCACTCTTATGATCCAAATAGCTCTATGTGTGTGACCCACTAGGCTCTTACCACATTGGCAATGATCATAAATCATATTTATGATCATAAGCAATGAGCGGTGTATAGCAACACATCATTGCTACCCAAGTGACAAGATTGTCAATGATTCGACTAAACCTTTATCATCATCACCGATATATGCCATTGTCCCTTTGTCCAAGATATCAAGACTAAGCACGAGACATGGAATGTATCACTCTCGTATAGCCCAATCTTTGGTTTCTTGATTACCGAGTAGACCAACTTAAACTGATGACATTGATATCGCATATCAACTCATCCGAGCATGGCCATGCATTTTTCTAAGTCTAACTCTATCAACGGGCTTGAAGATATCACTCCCGTTATTCAAAGTATGTGACTCACATGTAGGGAACCTTGATGATCATAGGTCGAAGGACTACATATACCATGATCACTATGAGAATCAGTTATGACACTCATATAACGATCTGTTTGGGCACAACACTAACACATGGCTCTCTTCCAAGCTTAGCCATAGCTCCATGGATGTTTGAAATTATAGAAAACAGCCCATGAGAGCAAGAGAACCCTTACCAAAGTGAGTAGGCCGAATTTGAAGCATAATCCTTGAAGTATGCAAGAAATAGCTCTAGTTTGCTTCCAATTGCTTCGTTTTGCCTTCAATTTCAACAATTGCAAGTTTGAAGGTGTGGTCACTATGGAGGAAGTATGGTTGTGTTCTTGGGCTGGGGGAGGACGAAAATGAGAGAGGGATAAGTGATTTGGCCACTTAAATGGCCGTAAATGAGCTTAAGGGCACCAAAACACACTTAAACAAGCTTAACCTTGCTTTATGTCATTTTCATTTTCACTAATTATGGTCTCTTTGTCTTAAACTCATCGGTACACATGTGCCCAACATTTTTGACTAATTATCAAGTCATGGCTGCCTCCTCATAATGGGATAACCCCATAATTCCACTTTTAGACTTAAGTCAGAAGCTTGAACACCTTAAGCTTTACACTAGGACATTTAGGTCCTCATTGTATTTAGTGTTTCCTTTGTCCAAACTTGAGTTCCATGACTTCCATGTCTTTAGTGTTTCCTTTCATCATGAGATTACATAAAATGCTCAAAAGAACAGGGGTTAGGAGGTCCCCAGAGCGTGTTTCCGGGGAAGGAGCCTCTGACGGCCAAGTTAGTATTGTTAGTGTTGTGCCCAAAAAACCAATCATGAGATGATTGTATTTTTGCACATTGAGTCATGATATTTTATTGAGGCATTAATCCAACAATTATGTTTGTTGTTTTGTTTCTGCGTAAATTAACAAACATAATCGTAACCCTAAAATAATAATATTCTTAAACATCCCTAGTCTAGTATTATTGTGGAGCGAGTTGCAATAATACATAATGACTAGCATATGTGGAGACTAACATGAGATATGTAGTCTACATATGGGTACAAGTTGGAGAACTTGTGTACTGGACCGACCTACCATGAGAACACTATATGGATCGTTATATGAGTGTCATAAGTGATTCTCATAGTGATCATGGTATATATAGTCCTTCGACCTAAGATCATCAAGGTTCCCTACATGTGAGTCACATACTTTGATACTTTCCTTTGTTGCTCGTAACTGAGTGAACTTGAAGGAGGTCATTGGGTACGTCACATATCATGTGGAGGGATTTGTATGATCAATATTGGATTTGTCCCTCCTATGTTACGGGAGTGATATCTTTAGGCCCCTTGATAGAGTGCGACTTAGAAAATGCATGGCCATGCTCGGATGAGTTGATATATGATATCAATGTCATCAGCTTAAGTTCGTTTACTTGGTAATCAAGAAACCAAAGATTCGCAAGTCTCCTTGCCCTAGCCCCAAAAAGGACAGTCACACTCTTCTCTTGCAATTCCTTGGAGGACGCAAGCTAGCACTGCGAGCGTAAGAGAAACAGCCACACTCTTCATCTTGGAGGACGCAAGCTAGCACTGCGAGCGTAAGAGAAACGCATATCTGCCGGGACGTGGTGGAAGCGTGGTGATCCCGAGAGGCTTGTGTGGATACCATAGAGAGCCTGAACACGTCAACTGTTCAGGTTTTGTGATTCGACTCTACAGTTGAGTGAGAGATCTCAACCGAAAATTAGGTATGAAAATTTTCGAACACCCGGTTTACCCCGTTTCACTTGGATCCTGGAGGGTTTCGGTTAAATTCCGCTGCGCTGTTTGGCTCCCGAAACCCATCAGTGGTATCAGAGCTACTGGTGAAACCCTAAATTGGGATTGAGTGTTGAATCGCATGATGCTATGTGTTCGGTTGCTTTTCGGCCATGATTAATTAGATTGATTCATGATGCATGAAACCGGAACTCATAATGAACATATGAGATATTTGAAGAAATGAAACAAATTGGTTAATGAGATTAACTTAAAATTGATAGGTATGAGATACCTATATGGATTAGGATTCTTGTAATAGTTGCAAAAACCCTAGCTTTGTTCGGATTCGGCCTATTCGGGCACCGAAAGTAAGGTATTTTTGGTGGCTCGAATGGAGGAGTCTCGGGTGCCTACTTGCTCGAAATAGAAGATTTCGGGCTTAGCAATTGTAAGACAATTGCGGAACCACTAACCGCTGACCGGCCAGCGGGACCGCCATATACGAAGTGCCACATAAATAAAAATTGGTTAATCAACGCGCGAAAATTGGCATGCATCTTTGTTGAATGAGATTTGACATGATATGCTTATTGGTGCTTGAAGCATGGTGCATGGTTATAGCCCTTGATTGGTTGTACTTGTAAATACCGCTTGCGAGTCGTGCCTTCTCTTATCACTCTCTTTGTACATTCTCTTCTCACCTTACTCCCCTCGAATGTAACTCGAGTTTTCTATTATTGATGTAATGGTGCATTATGGGATCATCCAAGGTGGTATGTCTAAGGATCATCCAAGGAGGTATGTCCAAGGAAATGACAACAAAAGGGCAGCCAAGAAAGGAAGAAAAGGAGCTTGTGAAGACTCTTTTTTCTTTTCTTAGGCTTTAATGATATTCTCATTGGCTTGAGAATATCGCATAGTTTGGGCTATAACCATGTCATGTTTACTTTCTTGAATGCATGAGATGCATGTTTTATATTTGTATGTGATGCATGTATAAGACAACCGGAGATAACAAATTGGTGAGATCAAACGAAAAAATCCCTCAAACAAATATTAAGTCATAAATGTGATGCCTTCCAAATGTTGGCACTCGTCAAGACTTTGATCAACATTAGGTGGGTTTGCCAAAGCAAAGCACCTATGTTCATCTTGGTAAGGCGCGATGGGATAATAGTGATATCCAAATTGCTAACTTTGGGTCTGACTTAACTAAGTCATCCTAATAGGATTAAGGACTTAGAGGCATAGAGTTGGGCTTAAGCTCATGAGATGAGCTTGGACAAGTGTTGTTCACCCAACTATCCAAGAGTTGCATAAGATGCAATTGGCAAAGAGTTGCCTACCTAAATAGCTGTAACTTGAGAGAAAAGCCAAAGCTGACTCAGGTTGTGGTCAAATATGGATCTTGGCCCACTAGAATACCTTAGCGTCGAGGTGTTCCGAAATAATATCGAGGGTTATTATTTTGAGGAAAATAGTGGGAGTATCGTTTAATAAAAGTCCTTATTAAATGAATTAAAATACATGACTCTTACACTGCATATTTACTGTTGTAGATAACCATGGCACAAAACACATCGACACTTTCGTTGCGATCGATCCTTGAGAAGGAAAAACTGAATGGGACCAACTTTCTCAAATGGTACCGAAACTTGAGGATAGTCCTCAAACAAGAGAGAAAGGCTTATGTCCTAGAGCAGCCCATTCCGAATGAGCCTGCTGCCACTGCTCCAAGAGCTGAAAGGGATGCTCACAAGAAGCATTCTGATGATGCTTTGGATGTTGCATGCCTCATGCTTATTACCATGGAATCTGAGCTTCAGAAGCAACATGAGAACATGGGGGCATTCGATATGATCGAACATCTCAAAATGCTTTTCCAAGAGCAAGCTAGGCATGAGAGGTTTGAGACCTCTAAGGCATTGTTTCAGTGCAAGATGTCTGAGGGAAGTCCCGTGGGTCCTCATGTGCTCAAGATGATTGGGTACATTGAGAATCTTGAGAATTTGGGATTTGCTCTTTAGAAAGAGTTGGCTATCGATGTAGTCTTGCAATCGTTGCCTGAAAGCTACAGTCAGTTCGTCATGAACTATAACATGAACGACCTTGACAAGTCCCTTCCTGAATTGCTCAACATGTTGAGAACTGCTGAGCAAAACCTTAAGAAGGCTAAGCCCATTTTGATGGTTCAAAAGGGCAAGGGAAAGGGAAAAGCCAACAAGAAGAAGGATAAAGCTAATGGAAAGTCCAATGCTAGTTCTTCTTCAGCTGCACTGAAACCAAAGGGTGGTGTGGCAAAGGAAGGGGAGTGCTTCCATTGTAAGCAACCTGGACACTGGAAGCGCAACTGCAAGCTCTATCTTGAAGAACTTGCTAAGGAAAAGGGAAGTAAGACTTCCACTTCAGGTATTCTTGTTATAGAGGCTAACTTTTCTACTTCATCATCTTGGGTATTGGATATTGGATGTGGATCTCGCATTTGTGCAAATGTGCAAGATCTAAGTAGAAGTAGAAGATTGGCCCGAGGTGAAGTGGACCTACGTGTTGGAAATGGAGCAAGGGTTGCTGCCTTAGCCGTAGGGACTTATGTTCTCACTTTACCTAGTGGATTAGTTTTAGAATTAGACAACTGCTACTTTGTGCCTACTATTAGTAGAAATTTGATTTATGTTTCTTGTTTGGACAAGAAAGGTTTTTCATTTATAATAAAGGACAAATGTTGCTCTATTTATTTGAATGAAATCTTTTATGGTAGTGTGCAACTTAGCAATGGATTGTATGTTCTAGACCTCGAAGATCCAATCTATAATGTGAATACCAAGAAGGTCAGATTAAATTATTCGAACTCGACCTATCTCTGGCATTGTCGCTTGGGCCATATAAATGAGACCCACATATCCAAGCTCCATAAGGATGGAGTCTTGGACTCATTTGATTTTGAATCATATGAGACATGTAAGTCATGTTTGTTGGGAAAAATGACCAAAGCTCCATTCACAGGGCAAAGTGAAAGGGCTAATGACGTACTAGGACTCATACAAAGTGATGTATGTGGCCCTATGTCTACACAAGCTAGAGGAGGTTTCCAATACTTCATTACTTTCACTGATGACTTTAGCAGATATGGCTATGTGTATCTTATGAGACACAAGTCAG
Organism: Aquilaria sinensis; assembly: GCA_005392925.1. NCBI lineage: Eukaryota > Viridiplantae > Streptophyta > Magnoliopsida > Malvales > Thymelaeaceae > Aquilaria > Aquilaria sinensis. The sequence continues at coordinate 34,060 of SMDT01002341.1, forward strand.
AATCCTTTGAAAAGTTCAAAGAATTCAAGAATGAAGTAGAGAATCAACTCGGGAAGAGTATCAAAGTGCTTCGATCAGATCGAGGTGGAGAGTACTTGGATCGAGAATTCCTTGACTATCTGAAGGAGTGTGGTATAGTATCACAACTCACTCCACCAGGTACACCTCAATGGAATGGTGTATCTGAAAGGAGAAATCAAACTCTGTTAGACATGGTTCGCTCTATGATGAGTCAAGCTGACCTTCCAAACTCCTTTTGGGGACATGCTCTAGAGACAGCCGCTTTTACACTAAACCGAGTTCCATCTAAATCGGTTCAAAAGACACCATATGAGATATGGAGTGGGAGGCGTCCCAATTTGTCTTTTATGAAGATTTGGGGCTGTGATGCTTATGTGAAACGTCAATCCTCTGACAAACTAGGGCCCAAATCTCAAAAATGCCTTTTTGTTGGGTATCCTAAAGAAACAAAGGGTTACTATTTCTACAATCCTTCTGAGCAAAAAGTGTTTGTTGCTCGAACTAGTGTCTTTTTAGAGAAAGAGTTTATCTCTAAAGGAACTAGTGGGAGGAAAGTAGAACTTGAAGAAATTCAAGAACAACAAGGAGACATCGAACCTGAAATGGAACCTGAACAGACACAACAAGATGTTGTGGTTCAAGAGTCTGTTCCTGTAGCACAGAGCCCACGTAGGTTTGGTAGGATTCGGCATGGGCCTGAGAGATATGGATTTCTCATAACTCACACTGGTGATGTGATGCTCATGGATCAGGATGAGCCCACAACCTACCAACAAGCTATGTCGGGGCCTGACTCTGAGAAGTGGCTAGTGGGCATGAACTCTGAGATGGAATCCATGTATGAAAACCAAGTATGGACTTTGGTTGACCAACCTGAAGGGGTAAAACCCATTGGGTGCAAATGGGTTTTCAAGAAGAAAACTGACATGGATGGTAATGTGATTACCTTTAAGGGATGATTGGTTGCAAAAGGTTTCAAGCAAATTCATGGTATTGACTATGATGAAACTTTTTCACCAGTTGCGATGCTTAAATCCATCTGAATTTTGTTTGCTATTGCTGCACACTATGATTATGAGATATGGCAAATGGATGTCAAAACTGCATTCCTAAATGGAAAGCTACTTGAGGATGTGTACATGACACAACCTAAGGGTTTTGTCACTCCTGAGAATGCCAATAAAGTGTGCAAGTTGCAAAGGTCCATTTATGGACTGAAGCAAGCTTCTCGAAGTTGGAATCTTCATTTTGATGAAGCAATCAAAGAGTTTGGTTTTATCAAAAATGAAGATGAACCTTGTGTCTACAAGAAGGTTAGTGGGAGCGCTATTGTCTTCTTGGTGTTGTATGTAGATGACATACTACTCATCGGGAATGACATTCCTGAGCTACAGTCTGTGAAGACTTGGCTGGGGAAATGTTTCTCTATGAAGGACTTGGGTGAAGCAGCCTATGTGTTAGGCATCAGGATCTATAGAGATAGATCTAGAAAGCTTATTGGCCTAAGTCAAAGTACATACATTGACAAGGTGCTAAAGAGGTTTAGCATGCAAGATTCCAAGAAAGGATTCTTGCCCATGTCACATGGTATAACTCTTTCTAGATCTCAATGTCCGAGTACACCTGAGGAGAGAGAACGCATGAGTAAGATTCCATATGCTTCAGCAATTGGATCTATCATGTATGCCATGATATGTACTCGTCCCGATGTCTCATATGCCTTGAGCATGACGAGTAGGTACCAATCGAACCCCGGTGAGAGTCACTGGATAGCTGTTAAGAACATCCTTAAGTACTTACAAAGGACTAAGGATGCATTCTTGGTCTTTGGAGGTGAAGATGAGCTCGTTGTAAGGGGTTACACCGATGCAAGCTTCCAATCCGATAAGGATGATTTTAGATCGCAATCTGGTTATGTGTTTTGTATTGGTGGTGGTGCTGTGAGCTGGAAGAGTTCAAAGCAAGAGACAGTAGCTGACTCTACAACAGAATCTGAGTACATTGCCGCCTCTGATGCTGCGAAGGAGGCAGTTTGGATCAAGAAGTTCATCACTGAACTTGGAGTGGTTCCAAGCATTGCCGACCCGATAGAGCTCTATTGTGACAACAATGGAGCAATTGCACAGGCTAAGGAACCTCGATCTCACCAGCGATCCAAACACATACTCCGACGCTATCATCTCATCAGGGAGATCATCGAGAGGGGTGATGTAAGGATATGCAGGACTTCGACAGATAGCAACATTGCTGATCCACTGACAAAGCCCCTTACGCAGCAAAAGCATGATAGCCATTCTAGGTCCATCGGTATTAGATACATGGATGATTGGCTTTTAGTGCAAGTGGGAGATTGTTAGTGTTGTGCCCAAAAGCCAATCATGAGATGATTGTATTTTTTGCACATTGAGTCATGATATTTTATTAAGGCATTAATCCAGCAATTATGTTTGTTGTTTTGTTTCTGCGTAACTTAACAAACATAATTGTAACCCTAGAATAATGATATTCTTAAACGTCCCTGGTCTAGTATTATTGTGGAGCGGGTTGCAATAATACATAACGACTAGCATATGTGGAGACTAATATGAGATATGTAGTCTACATATGGGTACAAGTTGGAGAACTTGTGTACTGGACTGACCCACCATGAGAACACTACATGGATCGCTATATGAGTGTCATAAGTGATTCTCATAGTGATCATGGTATATGTAGTCCTTCAACCTAAGATCATCAAGGTTCCCTACATGTGAGTCACATACTTTGATACTTTCCTTTGTTGCTCGTAACTGAGTGAACTTGAAGGAGGTCATTGGGTATGTCACATATCATGCGGAGGGATTTGTATGATCAAGATGGGATTTGTCCCTCCTATGTAACGGGAGTGATATCTTCGGGCCCCTTGATAGAGTGAGACTTAGAAAATGCATGGCCATGCTCGGATGAGTTGATATATGATATCAATGTCATCAGTTTAAGTTGGTCTACTCGGTAATCAAGAAACCAAAGATTGGGCTATACGAGAGTGACACATTCCATGTCTCGTGCTTAGTCTTGATATCTTGGACAAAGGGACAATGGCATATATCGGTGATGATCATAAAGGTTTAGTCGAATCATCGACAATCTTGTCACTTGGGTAGCAATGATGTGTTGCTAGACACCGCTCATTGCTTATGATCATAAATGTGATTTATGATCATTGCCAACATGGCAAGAGCCTATTGGGTCGCACACATAGAGCTATTTGGATCATTAGAGTGCATGGGCTAATTATTTGGGTTATGATTTCACTTTAATTTTGTATTAATAATGGGCCAAAAAGTTGAGCCATTATTAAGCCCGAAATTAAATCCTAATTGGATTAGGGCTTTGAAACCCATTAGGCCTGGATGTTGAGTCTCACTATAAATACAACTTTTCAGTGAGAAATTCGCAGGTCTCCTTGCCCTAGCCTCCAAAAAGGACAGCCACACTCTTCTCTTGCAATTCCTTGGAGGACGCAAGCTAGCACTGCGAGCGCAAGAGAAACGCATCTGCCGGGACGTAGTGGAATCGTGGTGATCCTAAGAGGCTCGTGTGGATACCATAGAGAGCCTGAACACGTCAACTGTTCAGGTTTTGTGATTTGACTCTACAGTCGAGTGAGAGATCTCGATCGAAAATTAGGTATGAAAATTTTCGAACACCCGGTTTACCCCGTTTCACTTGGATCTTGGAGGGTTTTGGTTAAATTTTGCTGCACTGTTTGGCTCCCGAAACCCATCAGGGACTTGTCAGGGTCATTCATGTTATAGTTCATGACGAACTGACTGTAGCTTTCAGGCAACGATTGCAAGACTACATCAATAGCCAACTCTTTCTGAAGAGCAAATCCCAAATTCTCAAGATTCTCAATGTACCCAATCATCTTGTGCACATGAGGACCCACGGGACTTCCCTCAGACATCTTGCACTGAAACAATGCCTTAGAGGTCTCAAACCTCTCATGCCTAGCTTGCTCTTAGAAAAGAATTTTGAGATGTTCAATCATATCGAACGCTCCCATGTTCTCATGTTGCTTCTAAAGCTCAGATTCCATGGTAATAAGCATGAGGCATGCAACATCCAAAGCATCATCAGAATGCCTCTTGTGAGCATCCCTTTCAGCTCTTGGAGCAGTGGCAGCAGGCTCATTCGGAATAGGCTGCTCTAGGACATAAGCCTTTCTCTCTTGTTTGAAGACTATCCTCAAGTTTCGGTACCATTTGAGAAAGTTGGTCCCATTAAGTTTTTCCTTCTCAAGGATCGATCACAACAAAAGTGTCGATGTGTTTTGTGCCATGGTTATCTACAACAGTAAATATGCAGTGTAAGAGTCATGTATTTTAATTCATTTAATAAGGGCTTTTATTAAACGATACTCCCACTATTTTCCTCAAAATATTATTCTAGTGGGCCAAGATCCATATTTGACCATAACCTGAGTCAGCTTTGGCTTGTCTCTCAAGTTACAGTTATTTAGGTAGGCAACTCATTGCCAATTGCATCTTATACAACTCTTGGATAGTTGGGTGAACAACACTTGTCCAAGCTCATCTCATGAGCTTAAGCCCAACTCTATGCCTCTAAGTCGCTAATCCTATTAGGATGACTTAGTTAAGTCAGACCCAAAGTTAGCAATTTGGATATCACTATTATCCCATCACGCCTTACCAAGATGAACATAGGTGCTTTGCTTTGGCAAACCCACCTAATGTTGATCAAAGTCTTGATGAGTGCCAACATTTGGAAGGCATCACATTTATGACCTAATATTTGTTTGAGGGATTTTTTTGTTTGATCTCACCAATTTGTTATCTCCGATTGTCTTATATATGCATCACATACAAATATAAAACATGCATCTCATGCATTCAAGAAAGTAAACGTGACATGGTTATAGCCCAAACTATGTGATATTCTCAAGCCAATAAGAATATCATAAAAGCCTAAGAAAAGAAAAGAGTCTTCACAAGCTCCTTCTCATCCTTTCTTGGCTGCCCTTTTATTGTCTTCTCCTTGGACATACCTCCTTTGATGATCCTTAGACACGCCACCTTGGATGATCCCATAATGTACCATTACATCAATAATAGAAACCTCGAGTTACATTCGAGGGGAGTAAGATGAGAAGAGAATGTACAATGAGAGTGATAAGAGAAGGCAAGACTTGCAGGCCGTATTTACAAGTACAACCAATCAAGGGCTATAACCATGCATATGCTTCAAACATTAATCAGCATATCATGTCAAATCTAATTCAACAAAGATGCATGCCAAATTTCGTGCATTGATTAACCAGTTTTTATTTATGTGGCGCTTCGCATACGGCGGTCCCGCTGGCCGGTCAGCGGGCGGTGGTTCCGCAATTGTCTTACAATTGCTTAGCCCGAAATCTTCTATTTCGAGCAAGTAGGCACCCGATACTCCTCCACTCGAGCCACCAAAAATACCTTACTTTCGGTGCTCGAATAGGCCGAATCCGAACAAAGCTAGGGTTTTTGCAACTATTGCAAGAATCCTAATCCATATAGGTATCTCATACCTATCAATTTCGGGTTAATCTCATTAACTAATTTGTGTCGTTTCTTCAAATATCTCATATGTTCATTACGAATTCCGGTTTCATGCATCATGAATCAATCTAATTAATCATGGCCGAAAAGCAACCGAACACATAGCATCATGCGATTCAACACTCAATCCTGATTTAGGGTTTCACAAGTAGCTCTAATACCACTAATGGGTTTCGGGAGCCAAACAGCACAGCGGAATTTAACCGAAACCCTCCAGGATCCAAGTGAAACGGGGTACACCGGTTGTTCAAAAATTTTCATATCTAATTTTCGGTTGAGATCTCTCACTCAACTGTAGAGTCGAATCACAAAACCTGAACAGTTGACGTGTTCAGGCTCTCTATGGTATCCACACGAGCCTCTCGGGATCACCATGCTTCCGCCACGTCCCGGTAGATGCGTTTCTCTTGTGCTCGCAGTGCTAGCTTGTGTCCTCCAAGGAATTGCAAGAGAAGAGTGTGGCTGTCCTTTTTTGAGGCTAGGGCAAGGAGACCTGCGAATTTCTCACTTAAAAGTTGTATTTATAGTGAGACTCAACTTCCAAGCCTAAAGGGTTTCAAAGCCCTAATCCAATTAGGATTTAATTTCGGGCTTAATAATGGCTCAACTTATTTGGACCATTATTAATACGAAAAATTATTGTGAAATCATAACGCAAATAATTAGCCCACGCACATTAATAATCCAAATAGCTCTATGTAAGTGACCTAATAGGCTCTTACCACGATGGCAATGATCATAAATCACATTTTATGAGCATAAGTAATGAGCAGATCGAGGTGGGATCAGCAACACATAATTGACTACCCCAAGTCGTGACAGATTGTCGGTGATATGATTGTCGATGACGACTAAAGCATTATGATCATCACCGATATATGCCCCTGTCCTTTTGTCCAAGATATTAAGGATAAGCACGAGACAAGGAATGTGTCACTCTCGTATAGCCCAATCTTTGGTTTCTTAATTACCGAGCAGACCAACTTAAACCCCCTGATTCTTTAGATGACATTGATATCGTCTATCAACTGATTCGAGCATGGCCATGCATTTTTCTAAGTCTTACTCTATCAAGGGGCCTGAACATATCACCCCCGTTACATAGGAGGGACAAATCCCATCTTGATCATACAAATCCCTTCGCATGATATGTGACATACCCAATGACCTCCTTCAAGTTCACTCAGTTACGAGCAACAAAGGAAAGTATCAAAGTATATGACTCACATGTAGGGAACCTTGATGATCTTAGGTCGAAGGACTACATATACCATGATCACTATAAGAATCACTTATGACACTTATATAACAAACCATGTAGTGTTCTCATGGTAGGTTGGCCCAGTACACAAGTTCTCCAACTTGTACCCATATGCAGACTACATATCTCATATTAGTCTCCACATATGCTAGTCGTTATGTATTATTGCAGCCCGCTCCACAATAATACTAGACCAGGGATTTTAAGAATATCATTATTCTAGGGTTACAATTATGTTTGTTAATTACGCAGAAACAAAACAACAACCATAATTGTGGATTAATGCCTTAATAAA
>SMDT01002342.1:0-41543 GCA_005392925.1 Aquilaria sinensis
CTTTCACTGATGACTTCAGCAGATATGGCTATGTGTATCTCATGAGACACAAGTCAGAATCCTTTGAAAAGTTCAAAGAATTCAAGAATGAAGTAGAGAATCAACTCGGGAAGAGTATCAAAGTGCTTCAATCAGATCGAGGTGGAGAGTACTTGGATCGAGAATTCCTTGACTATCTGAAGGAGTGTGGTATAGTATCACAACTCACTCCACCAGGTACACCTCAATGGAATGGTGTATCTGAAAGGAGAAATCGAACTCTGTTAGACATGGTTCGCTCTATGATGAGTCAAGCTGACCTTCCAAACTCCTTTTGGGGACATGCTCTAGAGACAGCCGCTTTTACACTAAACCGAGTTCCATCTAAATCGGTTCAAAAGACACCATATGAGATATGGAGTGGGAGGCATCCCAATTTGTCTTTTATGAAGATTTGGGGCTGTGACGCTTATGTGAAACGTCAATCCTCTGACAAACTAGGGCCCAAATCTCAAAAATGCCTTTTTGTTGGGTATCCCAAAGAAACAAAGGGTTACTATTTCTACAATCCTTCTGAGCAAAAAGTGTTTGTTGCTCGAACTGGTGTCTTTTTGGAGAAAGAGTTTATCTCTGAAGGAACTAGTGGGAGGAAAGTAGAACTTGAAGAAATTCAAGAACAACAAGGAGACATCGAACCTGAAATGGAACCTGAATAGACACCGCAAGATGTTGTTCAAAAGTCTGTTCCTGTAGCACAAAGCCCACGTAGGTCTAGTAGGATTCGACGTGAGCCCGATAGATATGGATTTCTCATGACTCACACCGGTGATGTGATGCTCATGGATTAAGATGAGCCCACAACCTACCAACAAGCTATGTCGGGGCCTGACTCTGAAAAGTGGCTAGTCGCCATGAAATCCGAGATGGAATCCATGTATGAAAACCAAGTATGGACTTTGGTTAACCTACCTGCAGGGGTAAAACCCATAGGGTGCAAATGGGTTTTCAAGAAGAAAACTGACATGGATGGTAATGTGATTACCTTTAAGGGACAATTGGTTGCAAAAGGTTTCAAGCAAATTCATGGTATTGACTATGATGAAACTTTTTCACTAGTTGCTATGCTTAAATCCATCCGAATTTTGTTCGCTATTGCTGCACACTATGATTATGAGATATGGCAAATGGATGTCAAAACTGCATTCCTAAATGGAAAGCTACTTGAGGATGTGTACATGACACAACCTAAGGGTTTTGTCACTCTTGAGAATGTCAATAAAGTGTGCAAGTTGCAAAGGTCCATTTATGGACTGAAGCAAGCTTCTCGAAGTTGGAATCTTCGTTTTGATGAAGCAATAAAAAGGTTTGGTTTTATCAAAAATGAAGATGAACCTTGTGTCTACAAGAAGGTTAGTGGGAACGCTATTATCTTCTTGGTGTTGTATGTAGATGACATACTACTCATCGGGAATGACATTCCTGAGCTACAGTCTGTGAAGACTTGGCTAGGGAAATGTTTCTCTATGAAGGACTTGGGTGAAGCAGCCTATGTGTTAGGCATCAGGATCTATAGAGATAGATCTAGAAAGCTTCTTGGCCTAAGTCAAAGTACATATATTGACAAGGTGCTAAAGAGGTTTAGCATGCAAGATTCCAAGAAAGGATTCTTGCCCATGTCACATGGTATAACTCTTTCTAGATCTCAGTGTCCGAGTACACCGAGGAGAGAGAGCGCATGAGTAAGATCCCATATGCCTCAGCAATTGGATCTATCATGTATGCCATGATATGTACTGGTCCTGATGTCTCATATGCTTTAAGCATGACGAGTAGGTACCAATCAACGGTGAGAGTCACTAGGCAGCTGTTAAGAACATTCTTAAGTACTTACGAAGAACTAAGGATGCATTCTTGGTCTTTGGAGATGAAGATGAGCTCGTTGTAAGGGGTTACACCGATGCTACCTTCCAATCCGATAAGGATGATTTTAGATCACAATCTAGTTATGTGTTTAGTATTGGTGGTGGTGCTGTGAGCTGGAAGAGTTCAAAGCAAGAGACAGTAACTGACTCTACAACAGAATTTGAGTACATTGCTACCTCTGATGCTGCGAAGGAGGCAGTTTAGATCAAGAAGTTCATCACTGAACTTGGAGTGGTTCCAAGCATTGCCGACCCGATAGAGCTCTATTGTGATAACAATGGAGCAATCGCACAGGCTAAGGAACCTCGATCTCACCAGCGATCCAAACACATACTCCAACGCTATCATCTCATCATGGAGATCATCGAAAAGGGTGATGTAAGGATATGCAGGACTTTGACAGATAGCAACATTGCTGATCCGCTGACAAAGCTCCTTACGCAGCAGAAGCATGATAGCCACTCTAGGTCCATCGGTATTAGATACATTGATGATTTGCTTTTAGTGCAAGTGGGAGATTATTAGTGTTGTGCCCAAAAAGCCAATCATGAGATGATTGTATTTTTTGCACATTGAGTCATGATATTTTATTAAGGCATTAATCCAGCAATTATGTTTGTTGTTTTGTTTCTGCGTAACTTAATAAACATAATTGTAACCCTAGAATAATGATATTCTTAAACGTCCCTGGTCTAGTATTATTGTGGAGCGGGTTGCAATAATACATAACGACTAGCATATGTGGAGACTAATATGAGATATGTAGTCTACATATGGGTACAAGTTGGAGAACTTGTGTACTGGACCGACCCACCATGAGAACACTACATGGATCGTTATATGAGTGTCATAAGTGATTCTCATAGTGATCATGGTATATGTAGTCCTTCGACCTAAGATCATCAAGGTTCCCTACATGTGAGTCACATACTTTGATACTTTCCTTTGTTGCTCGTAACTGAGTGAACTTGAAGGAGGTCATTAGGTATGTCACATATCATGCGGAGGGATTTGTATGATCAAGATGGGATTTGTCCCTCCTATGTAACGGGAGTGATATCTTCGGGCCCCTTGATAGAGTGAGACTTAGAAAATGCATGGCCATGCTCGGATGAGTTGATATATGATATCAATGTCATCAGTTTAAGTTGGTCTACTCGGTAATCAAGAAACCAAAAATTGGGCTATACGAGAGTGACACATTCCATGTCTCGTGCTTAGTCTTGATATCTTGGACAAAGGGACAATGGCATATATCGGTGATGATCATAAAGGTTTAGTCGAATCATCGACAATCTTGTCACTTGGGTAGCAATGATGTGTTGCTAGACACCGCTCATTGCTTATGATCATAAATGTGATTTATGATCATTGCCAACGTGGTAAGAGCCTATTGGGTCGCACACATAGAGCTATTTGGATCATTAGAGTGCATGGGCTAATTATTTGGGTTATGGTTTCACAATAATTTCGTATTAATAATGGGCCCAAGAGTTGAGCCATTATTAAGCCCAAAATTAAAGCCTAATTGGATTAGGGCTTTGAAACCCATTAGGCCTGGAAGTTGAGTCTCACTATAAATACAACTTTTAGTGAGAAATTCGCAGGTCTCCTTGCCCTAGCCTCCAAAAAGGACAGCCACACTCTTCTCTTGCAATTCCTTGGAGGACGCAAGCTAGCACTGCGAGCGTAAGAGAAATGCATCTGCCGGGACGTGGTGGAAGCGTGGTGATCCCGAGAGGCTCGTGTGGATACCATAGAGAGCCTGAACACGTCAACTGTTCAGGTTTTGTGATTCGACTCTACAGTTGAGTGAGAGATCTCAATCAAAAATTAGGTATGAAAATTTTTGAACACCCGGTTTACCCCGTTTCACTTGGATCCTGGAGGGTTTCGGTTAAATTCCGCTGCGCTGTTTGGCTCCCGAAACCCAACAGCTCCGTGTTCGGGTGGCGCGAGAGTCAGAAAGGAGGGCGTCACTCTGGGACCTTTACACCAAGACGAAGGCCCAGTGTTCGGCGTTGGCTGCCGACAATGCTCAGCTGAAGCAGTCTTCAGAGAAGGAAATTGCTGAACTTCGGGAGGGGTTCATAAAAGAGAAAGAGGAACTTGAGAAAGGCACCTCCCAGAAACTTTCCGACATCGGCTCTCGGATGGCGGAGCTAACTTCGATCGTAGAAACGATTCAAAAGGATAAGTCAGAAAGTGACGCAATCCTTGCGAAGACGCTCGAGGAAAAGGCCCAGCTCGAAGCCGAGGTCGCATCTCTGAAGAAGCCTTCAGAAGAGAAGAAGAAGATGAAGGCATTGAAGAGAAAGTTCAAGGATTTGGAGAAGGACTATGCGGATTTGGCGGTCAAGAAGCGGGAGTCCGATGATATGACGAAGTTGGGCTTTCAAGACGGCTTCTGTCTTGTTCGGCACCAAATTCTGCAGAAGTTCCCAGATTTTGACCTCTCCTTCCTGGAAGGCATGAACATCCCCAAGGAGCCTCGGTGGACTTGGTCCAAGATCGAGCACTTGAAACTGCCTCCTTCTCTCCCGGCGCCGAAGGCTGCTGACAAAAGCACAGAGGCTGGCAGTTCTCAAGACGCCGAGGTTCCTTAGTTTGTACTAGGGCCCTTTGTCTTCATTTTCTTCTTCTTTTTTGTAGTCTTTCAGCAACTTTCTTCTCTGTAAGCACTCTTTGGCTCAATAGATAAAAATTTGGCTAAGTATTTTTTACCAGATCCCTTTGTTTTCCCTTTTCCCGAACATAATTGTCCTTCGGAACATCTTTTGCTTTCTTTTGTCAAGAACAATATTCGCTCAAGACTTCGGAAAACCATACTTTTGCTTTCCTTTGTCCCGAACATATTCGCTCAAGAGACTTCGGAAGACTATACTTTTGCTTTCCTTTGTCCCGAACGTATTCGCTCAAGAGACTTCGGAAAACCATACTTTTGCTTTCCTTTGTCCCGAACATATTCGCTCAAGAGACTTCGGAAAAACTTACTTTTGTTTTCCTCGGCGATTGCTTTCGTGAGACTCTTGTTTTGTACTTCTTCAGAACTTTTTACTTAGACAAATTTTTCCAACTTGTGCAATACAACTTTCCCACCGAACTTTTTAGGCATAGAATTTTTTCAAGGCCTCTGAGTGCCAAGTATTTTTTAATTCTATGCCTTCGGCATCGCCGAGCTTATAAACTCCTTTTCGTACTTCGGCAAGTACCAGGTAGGGTCCTTCCCAATTTGCGCGAAGTACCCCGTGGGACGGCTTTCGGGGTGCAAATTCAGCCTTTCGGAGAACGAGGTCTCCCTTCTTTATTCCTTTTGGCCTGGCGCGTAGGTTTATGGCTGCTGCCACTCTTTGCTGGAAAGCTTTTCTTCTCAGCTCGGCTACTTCTCTGTGTTCACCGACGAGGTCGAGCTTGGTTCTCAGGCCGAGGTCATTTCCTTTTTCATCGAACACTTGGACTCGTATTGACGGTTGTACTACCTCGACAGGGATGATGGCCTCTGTACCGAAGACTAGTGAAAAAGGCGTTTCCCCTGTGGCTCTTCGGGGTGTTGTTCGGTAGCTCCATAACACGCTTTGGAGTTCTCCTGGCCATTTCCCTTTTGCTTCTCCCAGTCTCTTTTTCAGACCATCTTTTATGGTCCTGTTAGATACTTCCACCTGCCCATTACTTTGGGGGTGAGCTACTGGGGCGAAGTGCATTTTTGTCCCGAGGTCGCTAATGAACTCTTGGAATCCTTTGTCTATGAACTGGGATCCATTGTCCGCTACGAGTACCCTCGGTATGCCAAATCTGCATACGATGTTTTTCCATACGAACTTCTGCACTTCTTTTGCCGAGATAGTTGTCAGAGGTTCTGCCTCGACCCACTTAGAGAAATAGTCTACTGCTACTACGCAGAACTTTACGCCTCCAGGCGCCGTTGGGAGTGGCCCAATGAGATCTATGCCCCAAACTGCGAAGGGCCAAGGATAGTCTGCCGAAGTCACGAACTCCGAGGGTGTTCTTTGGATGTTCGCATGTCTCTGGCAACTACCACATTTCCGGACGAACTGCTTGGCGTCCTTTCTCAGGGTAGGCCAGAAGTATCCTTGGCGAAGTATCACTGCTGCTAGGGCGTCGGTTCCGATGTGCGAACCACAGGCACCTTCGTGAACTTCTTCGAGGATCATTTCAGTATCCTCTTCACTAACATCACCGGTTCCGATGTACCTTCTTGGACTTTTGCATATCCTGTAGTGGATTTGCCTGATATAGTTCTTCTCCAATTAAGAAGAAACGTCCGGAGCGCCTTCGCACTTTTGCGGCTTCGCTGGGGTCTTCGGGGAGTGTGTTGGTTGCGAGATACGTTTTGATTGGTTCTTTCCATCCTTTCCCCGAGGTCGCTATGCTTAACACCGCGACGCTGGGGTGGCTTAGCACTTCGGTGCAAGTTTTGGACTTCGCCAAACAGTCTGCCTCAGCATTTTCTCGTCGGGGTACGTTCTCGATTTTCATGACGTCGAACTCCCGAATAAGCTTTGTTACCAACTCATGGTATTTCGCCAAGGTCGGGTCTTTCGCGCCATAGTCCCCTGCCATTTGCCGGACCACCAGCTGGGAATCACTATGGGCTTTCAAGTTTCTCACGCCAATTTTTCTGGCCAGGCGTAATCCTGCTATGAGGGCCTCATACTCGGCCATGTTGTTGGTGGCGTTGAAACTGAACTTGATGGCCTTCATTACTTCTAGGCCTTCGGGGCCTCTGATAATCACTCCAGCTCCCTGGTGTTCGGATCCTGAGGCCCCGTCAACATATAACGTCCATTCTGGCTCGTCTTCGCCCGAAAATGAATGTCCCTCCTCGGTGTTTGGTACTTCGGCGATGAAGTCTGCCAAAGCTTGAGCTTTTATAGCTTTCCGGGGTTCATACGTGATGTCGTGTTCGCCAAGCTCTATACACCACTTGGAAAGCCTTCCCGAATGATCCACTTTCCTCATAACATCCCGTAGAGGCAGGGTACTTCGGACGATAATGGGGTGAGCCTGAAAGTATGGCCGTAGCCTCCTTCCTGCAACTACCAAGGCATATATAGCTTTTTGAAGCAAAGGGTACCTGACTTCGGCGCCATGCAGGGACTTGCTGACATAGTAGACCGGCCATTGCTTTGGCCCTTCTTCTTTCACGAGGACCGAGCTCACAGCTTTTTTCGTGACGGCGAGGTATAATACGAGGGGCTCTCCCTCCCGAGGTTGCCGCAGGGTCGGCAGGCTGGCCAAGTAGACTTTGAGTTCTTCCCAGGCTTTTTGGCAATCTTCATTCCAAGGATGACCATTCCTTCCGAGGTCGCCTTCCATCTTTGCTGCCTTTGTGAGGACTTTGAAGAAGGGTCGACACCTATCTCCGTACCTGGAAATAAACCTGCTCAGAGAGGTTATTCTTCCGGTGAGTCTTTGCACGTCTTTGACTGTGGCAGGAGTTCGGAATTCAAGCAGAGCCTTAATCTTCTCGGGGTTAGCATCGATGCCTCTTTCGGATACCATGTACCCAAGGAACTTTCCCGAGGTCACGTCGAAGATGCATTTCTCAGGATTAAGGCGGATCCTGAAGGCTCTGAGTTTTTGGAAGGTTTCCTCTAAATCTGCAACGTGGTAGCCAGGCAGTTTGCTTTTGACTATCATATCATCAACATACACCTCCATGTTCCTCCCCATTTGGTCTTTGAAGACCTTGTTCATCAGCCTCTGGTAGGTGGCTCCTGCATTTTTGAGTCCGAAGGGCATCCTGATATAGCAATATGTTCCTCCCTCGGTGATGAAGGCAGTCTTCTCTTCATCTTCGGGGTCCATCCTTATCTGATGATACCCACTGAAAGCGTCCAGGAAACTTAGGAGCCCGTACTCGGCAGTTGAGTCTACCAGTTGGTCTATTGGCGGAAGAGGATATGAATCTTTCGGGCAAGCATCGTTCAAATTTCTGAAGTCGATGCACATCCGGAGCTTACTACTTCCTTCTTTTGTGGCAATTACTACGTTGCTTAGCCATTCGGGGTAGTTTACCTCCCGGATAACGCTAGCGTCTATCAGACGCTGGACTTCGGTCTTGATGAAGTCACTTTTGTGAGCTGAGATGCTCCGTTTCTTTTGCCGGACAGGTTTTATTTCCGGACTCGCTTTGAGGCTATGCTGGATTACGCGAGGGTTTACCCCTGGCATGTCCTTCGGCGAGTAGGCGAACAGATCTTTATTTGCAAGCAGAAAAGATACAAGTTTTTCCTTGTCTCCTTCGGCCATGCTTTTCCCTATTCGGGTACTATGGCCTGGGACAAGCTCTACTTCTTCTGTTTCCGCTTTTGTGGGATCTTCTGCCTCGCCCCTTTCCAGCTCTTTTGCTTCTACAGCATGTGCTAAGTTGCTTGCTGGAGCCTTTCGTGCTCTGACGAACACCTTTCTCACCTCGCCTTGATCAATGAAGATCTTTGCGTCTCCTTCTTTGGTGGCGAAGGTGACGGTCAAGTACTTTACATCAGGCCGAATGTGCAAATTTCCCTGTGTCTGTCTGCCGAGGATGGCGTTGTATGACGAAGGAACGTCCATGACTATGAACCTTGCCATGGTAGAGGCGAACAACTCAGCAGTTCCTTTCTCCGAAGTTCCTTTCATCATCAAGGGGAGGTCGATCCACCCGAGGACAGGTAGCTCAGATGGTCCTACGCCGAACGTGGGTGAAGTAACAGTCTTGAGGTCACTCCTGGATACGCTCAAGCTTGGCAGCAAATGTGAGAACAAGACGTCTGCGTTTGACCCATCATCCAGCAGTACCCTCTTGACGTCCCAGTTTCCTATCCTTGCCATTATTAGCAATGGATCGTCATGAGGGAATACGATGGTGGAGCCATCCTCGCGGGCCAATTTTTTCATCGGGCTCTGATATTCCATCACCGCTATCTCTCTGGCCCTTCTTTTTCCTTTCCGAGGATGGAAGCCCGGTTGTGATCGTCTGTATTACTCCTGCCGAAGGTGGAGGACGCCTTCTCGGACTTCGGTTCCTTCGCCTGTCCGAATCGTAATCCTCGTCATCGGGCTTTCCTTCCTCCTCTTTTTTCCCTTTCGGGGAAGGCATTCTCAAATAACGCCGAAGCTGGCCCTGCTTTATCAGTGATTCAATGTACTTTTTCAACTGAAAGCAGTCTTCGGTGTCATGACCGTGATCACGGTGGAACTGACAGAACTTCTTCATGTTCCTTCTGTTGTCAGCAGTCATGCCCCTTGGCCGTTGGATTTGAGCCCCCTGTTTTTCCAACGCCATAAGGACGTTAGCCCTCGTGGTGCTCAGAGGTGTAAAGTTTTGGGGCTTCCTTCCTCCTACTCGCATTCTCCGAGGTCGGCCTGACTGTTCCGTTGGACACCGGGCTTGCTGGCTGGACCCTTCGCCACGAGCTTGAATTTGGTCGTGTTTTGGTCCAGTCATTCTCAGTTCTTCGGCTGTCATGTGTTGTTCAGCCCTTCGGTAGAATTCTCCCAGCGTGTCCGGGGGATCTTTGGAGAATTCGTAAAACAAGTGCGAATCCCTCCGGAGGCCCCTCGTCATGGTGAGGATGCGGATTTCGGGACGAAAGTCCGGAACACTGAGGGCCTCCCTGTTGAACCTCTTGACATAGTCACGGATGGTCTCCTCGTTTCTCTGCGCTATGTCAAACATCTGGACGGGCATCTTCGCCGTCGGCTTGCTCCCAATGAACTGTTGGTTGAACGCCGTGGACAGCTCCTGGAACCCCTTGATGTTTCCTGGAGGCAGGGAATTGTACCAGGCAGTTGCTGGTCCTGCGAGGGTGACTTCGAAGCACTTGCAGAGCGTAGCATCGTCAGCCCCATGTAACACCATGCTGCGTTTGTACTTTGTTAGGTGGGCCTGGGGATCAGTCCGACCCTCATAGGTCTCCAGCCGAGGTAGCCTGAAGTCACTTGGCATGGCCGCCTCGACCACTGTTCGGGCGAAAGGAGTTTCATCTCCAGAGACCGTTTCAGTTAGCCTGGCCCAAACAGGCTTGCGTGCCACCTGCTGTTCCACTCTCTCCAGTCTTGCCAAGACTTTCTCCAGGAGGAGCGTAGCACTGGGCTCCTTTTCCTGGTGCCGTCCCTTCGGGGAGCGACTTCGGAACCGAGGTGAGGGGGACCCTGCCTCTGTTGATAAACTTCTTCTGGACGGGATTTCAGGTTGTTTAGACCTTGCTCTTTCCGCCAGCCGTGCCCCGAGGGGCAAGTTATCTGTTGAGGACTCTTCTCGTGGCTCCCCACTTCCCGAGCTATGATGGGTTGCCCTCGGGCTTTTCTCCCGAGGTCGTGCTGACGAAGTGGGTTTTTGCGCCTGGGCTGGTTGCGGCCATCTTCGGTCTATTTGTTGTGTCATTTCAGCCACAACAGACCTCTGAAAGTCTCTTAAAAAATCCATGGTGATGACAAGAGGGCGTTCCTCTTCAGGCAAGGAAGTCTCTGGGGGACTTTGTTCGGTAGCTGGTTGGGTCTCAGGCGCGGACGGGGACTTTGGAAGTCCTCTGTCCTTCGAACGCCGAGTTTCGACAACAGCTACCTGGGAGTAGTTTCCCACAGACGGCGCCAAATGATGCCCCAAGGCATCTTCGTTTGCTGTCATGTTGACAGGTGGAGAGACTTCCTGTGGAGGCAAGCGCCTGGAGCTCAGGTTTCCCAGCTGAGTGCGCCTGAAAAGCTCAAAGAAAAGGTTAGGAGGTCCCCGGTTTGCTTTTCCGGGGAGGACCCTCCGACGCCCAAGTCAGTTTTCTGAGTGAGAGTGGAGGAAGAACACTAAGGGATCAAGTGTCTTGCCTGTTCTGTGTTTTCTCAGAGAGAGGAAAATGCCCTTCCTTTGCCCAGTCCCATTTCCTAGTATTTATAGGAGTAGCTGGTCTGTTCAGATCATGACACGTGTTCGGTCGGATTTGATCTGTCTCTTTGGACCTAGGGGACAGGCAGCCGTTTGCAGCCTCCTTTAGCCCTGGACCCGGACGGGTTGTGTCAGGACTGGGGCGGCTGCGGCGTGTCATTTCGCCGTTCAGATGTGACGTGTAGGGCTTGTGGGTGACATGTCAGAGGCTCCTTAAATGCTCATACCGTACTCCCGAGGTCCCCTGGGCGAGGTCTCCCTTCGGTGCGTGCACCCTCTTCGGATTCTATCCGTCCTTCGGTGCGAGCACCTCCTTCGGGATCTATCCCATAATTCTGGGAGCGCCCTTGATGAACACCTTCTTCGGGACTCACACCCATAGTTCGGGGATTCCCTCGTTCAGGTGTTTCTTGTTCGAGGAAGACCTCTTTGGGGCCTCTTCCTTCGGGGAGATTCTTCCTTGCTTCAGAGAGATGGCTTTCTTACCCGAAGACGGTCAGTTTGGCCCCTTGATGGAGACGGTGTTATCCTCGAAATTCCTGACGAGCTAACCGAAGTCTCGAGCTCATAGTGTTTGACTTCGCACCTTCCGAGGTCAGTAAAAAGATCCTCTCTTGGGTGACGTCAGACTCCTCAGCCAATATTCTGGCAGGGAGTTACTACCGAGGAGGCAATAGTCTTTGGCTATCACCTTCTTTGCAGGTTTAGACCCCTATTTATAGGGGGAGGAGCATTGGATTCCCTCAATTTAAAAAAATTTTGAAATTTAATTAAAAATAGATTAAAAACATAATTTGGGAAAAATAACAGTTTTAGTACTTCACCTTTCTTTGACTACTGGTCTGGTCCCATATTTTTCACAAAATTACTGATTGGCCCAAATTTGTCTGTTCTATCAATTTGGCCCAAAATTGACTGTTTGGAAAAATCATGCAAAAAATTACCAGATTTCCCTGGAATTTCTAGATTTCGTCAGATTTTTCTCAAACTTCTCAATTTTGTCAGATTTACCCCAAACTTCTTGTTTTTGTCAATTCTTTAAAAAAAACTTCCCCTTTTATATTTTACATATGTATATATATATATAAATTTACTATCTAACCTTATGAAACAAAAATGCCCCCCTAAACTATTTAATTAATTTTTTTTATTTTTCATTTCTTTTCTTTTTTTTTATTTTTAATTAATTAATTAATTATTAATAATTAATTTAATTTTTTTAAAATTTTTTATTTTCAATAGTCGAACGAAATTGGGTGTCAATAGCTGCCCCCCTTTGTATGCTTCATGGGACATGATGCATGCAAAGTCGTTACCAAATTTCGTCCGACTTAGCTAGGCATTGAGAACCTTCTCGCCGCCTAAACCTTGAGGAGAAAAACCTTTTTCTCCTCCTTTTTGAGGTTCAGGAACTTTCCTTATTACCTCTACGACAGGAACTCTCCTATCGTCTAAGAAAAATTGATGGAGTTTGAGGTTAAGGAGATTTCCTTAGTACCTCTACGACAGGAACTCTCCTATCGTTGAAGAAAAATTGACTGAGTTCGAGGTTAAGGAGATTTCCTTAGTACCTCTACGATAGGAACTCTCCTATCGTTAAAAAAAAATTGATTGAGTTTGAGGTTAAGGAGATTTCCTTAGTACCTCTACGTTAGGAACTCTCATATTGTTGAAGAAAAATTGATTGAGTTTGAGGTTAAGGAGATTTCCTTAGATCCTCTACGACAGGAACTCTCCTATCGTTGAAGAAAAATTGATTGAGTTTGAGGTTAAGGAGCTTTCCTTAGTACTTCTATGATAGGAACTCTCCTATTGTTGAAGAAAAATTTGATTGAGTTTGAGGTTAAGGAGATTTCCTTAGAATTTCCACGACAGGAACTCTCCTATGGCTGAAGAAAAATTAATTGAGTTTGAGGTTAAGGAACTTTTCTTAGTACATCTATGACAGGAAGTCTCCTATCGTTGAAGAAAAATTGATTGAGTTTGAGGTTAAGGAGATTTCCTTAGAACCTCTATGACAGAAACTCTCCTATCGTTGAAGAAAAATTGATTGAGTTTGAGGTTAAGGAGATTTTCTTAGAAGCTCTACGACAGGAACTCTCCTATCGTTGAAGAAAAATTGATTGAGTTTGAGGTTAAAGAGATTTCCTTAGAACCTCTACGACAGGAACTCTCCTATCGTTGAAGAAAAATTGATCGAGTTTGAGGTTAAGGAGATTTCCTTAGTACCTCTACGACAGGAACTCTCCTATCGTTGAAGAAAAATTGATTGAGTTTGAGGTTAAGGAGATTTCCTTAGAACCTCTATGACAGGAACTCTCCTATCGTTGAAGAAAAATTGATTGAGTTTGAGGTTAAGGAGATTTCCTTAGAACCTCTATGACAGGAAGTCTCCTATCTTTGAAAAAAAATTAATTGAGTTTGAGGTTAAGGAGATTTCCTTAGAACCTCTACAACATGAACTCTCCTATCGTTGAAGAAACATTGATTGAGTTTGAGGTTAAGGAGATTTCCTTAGAACCTCTACGACAAAAACTCTCCTATCGTTGAAGAAAAATTGATTGAGTTTGAGGTTAAGGAGATTTTCTTAGAAGCTCTACGACAGGAACTCTCCTATCGTTGAAGAAAAATTGATTGAGTTTGAGGTTAAAGAGATTTCCTTAGAAGCTCTACGACAGGAACTCTCCTATCGTTGAAGAAAAATTGATTGAGTTTGAGGTTAAGGAGATTTCCTTAGTACCTCTACAACAGGAACTCTCCTATCGTTGAAGAAAAATTGATTGAGTTTGAGGTTAAGGAGATTTCCTTAGAACCTCTACGACAGGAACTCTCCTATCGTTGAAGAAAAATTGATTGAGTTTGAGGTTAAGGAGATTTCCTTAGAACCTCTATGACAGGAAGTCTCCTATCTTTGACAAAAAATTAATTGAGTTTGAGGTTAAGGAGATTTCCTTAGAACCTCTACAACATGAACTCTCCTATCGTTGAAGAAAAATTGATTGAGTTTGAGGTTAAGGAGATTTCCTTAGAACCTCTACGACAAGAACTCTTCTATTGTTGAAGAAAAATTGATTTTGGAGAAAAACTTTTTTCTCCTTTTTGAGGTTAAGGAGCTTTCCTTAGTACCTGAAGCAAAATTTGTATGAAGGCAATTGAAGTTGGAATGATTTCTTTGGAAGTGTGAATTTTCATAATAGGCAAATGCAAAAATTTAAACTTCCATGAAATGAGTGAATCTTGATGATGAGAAATAAAACTGACAAATTATGTAAGAGAACGGATGTTTGGAATCAATATCCAGGTTTCATCTAATATTTTCTTCAAAAAATATAGATTCCCTTGTGAGATATGTCATCCAAATAAGGTTGAAGCTTAGCTACCCCAAAATGTCATGACTAGTAGACCTAATAGGATGCGTCTAAAGAGCAAAAAAATTACTCCTTACTCAGCCATTCCAAACTAAAGGCTTTGTCCTATGGTTTTAATATCAGCATGAACAAAACTATCTTAAAAGGTAAAAAAAGAAAGAAGAAATTTCTTGAAAAGAAAACTGAAACACGAAAAAAATTGCTGATAATAAAACTAAAGGACGAGAAGAACAGATCGGGTCGCTTCTTCTTCTACAATGCTTCAACAGGCCGGGTAGAGGACAATTATGGGATGGAACTGGTCGGGAAAGACTGTCGTGTCCAGTCTATCTGAATCATCGCTGGATTTGGTTTAGGAACAAAAGCTTGCATTTTATCTAGCAATTCTTCAGCAGTTGTTACGGATATTAGGATTCATCATGCCACTTTTGATATAAAATTCTTCTGCACAGCATAATCCACAAAAGATATCAGACCTGTAAAGAAATTGTTAACATTTAACTGCCCAATGGGTTTCTTGTGCAAATTAAGTTGGGTCATGGAAGCAATTTGGAAGATTTCTCCCAACATGCCAAAACCTCCTGGTAGAGCGATAAAAGCATCAGCATTAAAAAGCATTTGTAACAAACGCTCTTGCAAATTTTTAACCACTAATTCTTCTCCAATCGTGGCCCCAGAAACAAATTTCAAAGGTCCAGGGATAATGCCCAAAACTTGACTTCCTCCTAGAGATGCTGCTGATGCTACACTTCCCATTAATCCGACACTACCTCCTCCATAAACTAAATGTATTTTTCACTCAGCTAATACTCTACCCAAATGGTTGGCTTCCTTTAAATACTCGTCATCTTTTCCAGGAAAAGCCCCAAAAAATACACAAATACTTCGGGATTTACGAGTTAAGATTTTCTCCATTCCTATCCTTAACATTGTGAGAAATGAAAAGAAAAGGATGTATTTATAGAGGTGAAAAGATAATGTAATAATTACATTTACAAGAGTATGTACATTATTGTCGGAAGAGAAGAAAAATTTTCAAAAGTGACAGCTAGCATGTACAGTAGTCGTGACTGTGGCTTACGTCAATTATATGTACAGGAGTAGGTACATTATTGTCAGAAGAAAAGGAAAATTTCCAAAATGACAACTAGCATGTATAGTAGTTGTGACTGTGGCTTACATCTTCCACTGGTTTTACGTCCAGTAACGGCTTCAACACCTTCTATGAGTCAGGGATTTGCTTCCGATCCAGTTTTCTTATAAATTGGCAAATAGGGTAATTTAAAGTCAGATTCCCAAGACTATAAGGGCCTTATTCTTTACGGAAAGTTATCCATAAATCGATAATTTCACGTTGCACTATTCTACAAGAATGCGTTTCAAGAGTCAATCGGATATCATCCAAAGATTCCTTACGCATGCCATTCTTAATGAATTTTCTTTTATCTTCACGATTTCTGGAGATCATTCCTAAAGAATGACATTTAGTATCGCAATTCCATCGTCCACATTTATGACAGACACCTAGCCTCTTTGCTCTTCACTTTTTGGCATAAGCGATTTTACCTAAGTCGGGCATACGGGGCATAAATGCATCTGAAACTTCAGCAGTCAAACGGACCTTAACTTCAATTAAGCACTGCGCATTGTCAGGAATGTCTTTGTGCATAAAGACTCTAATCCTTTCAAATCTAGCTTGGTAAATCATTTTAAGAACATTTATTGCGAGGGAAGGAAAGTATTTTCGCAGGGCGGAAAGAGTAGAATCCATTGATGAGAGAAAAAATTGAAAGGAGAAAGAAAGAAATCAGTTATTGTAGGAACTGAAATAACTGACTTGAGAGTCACAGAGTACCGTATCCGTGAAGTACACGCATTTATAGCGATGAAAGGATAACGTGCTAATTACGCTTACAGGAGCAAGTACATTATTGTCAAAAGAAAATGCAAATTGTCAAAAGTAATTGTGACTGTGGCTCACATCTTCCACTGGTTTTACGTCTAGTAACGGCTTCAACGCCTTCTATGAGTCGGGGATTTGCTTCCCGTCCAGTTTTTTTACAAACTGGCAGACAGGGTCTTTTAAAGTCAGATTCCCAGGACTATAAGGTTCTCGTTCTTCGTGAAAAATACTCCATAAACCAAGAAGTTCGCATTGCACTGATCCACAAGAATTCATCTTAAGAGTCAATCGGATATTATCCAAAGAATCCTTACTCAGGCCATTCTTGATGAATCGTATTTTATCTTCTCGATTATTGGAGATCATTCCTAAAGAACGACATTTAGTATTACAAGTCCATCAACCACATTTGTGACAGACTTGTAACCTTTTCGCTCTTCGCTTTTTGGCATAAGAGCTTTTGCCTATGCCAAGCATGTGACACATATGCATCTGGGACTTCACTTGCCAGACGAACCTTAGCTTCAATTAACCACCGCACATCTTCAGGGACTCCTTTGTGCATCAAAACTCTTAATCGTTCACACCGAACTCAGTAAATCCTTTTAAGAATGTTCATTGGGAGAAAAGGAAAGTATTTTCGCAAGGCAGAAAGAGTAGAATCCATTTTTTAGAAGGAAATAAAAGAAAGAAGGGAGGAAGAAATAAGTTATTATGGGCAACTAAGACAACCGACTTAAGAGTCACGAAGTACCGTATCCGCCACTTAACCGGAAAAATGGAGCCTACTTTTTGACAATATTTTGATGTCATAGATATCTCTTATCTTTGATATTCCGTCGATCCTGTCCTTATGGGAGAAGCCTCGGTTATTGAATCCATTGCCAGCTTTTTGACAAATTGTCAATGACAATATTTTTTGACGTTTACCTTATCCTTGGCCATAGCTATCTCTTATTTTTTATATTCCATTAAGCTGGCGTCAATCCTGTCCTCATGGGAGTAGCCTCAATTATCGAATCCATTGCCAACTTTTAACAAATTGTTAATGACAATATTTTTTTATGTCTACCTTATCCTTGACCATAATGTTGAATTCCTGACACGACTTGGTCTAACGTATTAGCTGTGCATCTAGTGATAGACTGGAATGAGCTGATAACGTTGAAGTCTCAGCTTATACTGTTGTAATCATGCCGCGGATATGCTTTCCATTTGATCCCTATTATGTAAAAGCCATGCATGCATGATGTGAAATGCATGAATGCAGAGTATGTGTAACTGATGGCTTTCTCCCTTCCTTTTTTTGTTTTTTGTTTTTTTTTTTGCATGGATCTAGTTCTTCATGTCTTTGCTTTACTAGAACCTCTTTGTGATTGCCTTCTCGAACTACCATTGAATCTCTTTATGCTTCTCAGCTTTTGTCCATTGTCTCAAAAGCCCAATTCTTTTTGAAAGCCCTTTCAAAGAAATTTTCTTGACTTGTCTTTGAATTTTGGCCTCAACTTCATTAACGTTTTCCCGAATCAGACTTTATGTCTCTCTGAATAGTCGTCCCTGTTGAAACATTCGTGAGTATGCTTCATTCTTGTTGATATAATCATGCTTCTATTTTCAATTGTAAGACTTTTAAAGCGATCATCTAGGCAACCACCAAGGGAATCACCCGAAGATTTGTTACTCCTTTTTCCTTATTAGCAAATGTTTTGTGCTGTTCGCAAAGCAAGGCCTCGATCTTACCTGTTTTAATTCATAAAGCTTATCAAAGTAATCTACGGTCTTTGCTTTTTCTGAGTTTTTAATTATTACTACCCTTCCTACGAAGTCACAATTTATTACACACTAGAAGCCAGCAAGAATGAGAGATTTGAAAAAAAAAGCTTGAGAGAATTGGCTTTTCATTTATGGGTAAGGGAATATAAAAGTTGAATATGAGATTTGAAGAAGAAGAGCTAGAGATAATTGGCTTTTCATTTATGAGTAAGGGAATATAAAAGTCTTGGGTATAGATGAAGAACAATGAAGGTCTGAGAGAAGAACGCTCTCTTTGACAACTTTGATCGAACAAGCTCTGACAACCTTGTATCCACTTCTTCCCTTTTGTCCGAAAACTTCATCATCATGCAAAATACTTCTTCACTGAATCTAAATTCACTGGTTTTGGTAACTCTCGTCTGTCCATTTTTGTCAGAATTAAGGCCCCTCCTGAAAAGGCTTTCTTCACCACATATGGTCCATCATAGTTTGGTGTCCATTTTCCTCTAGAATCATGCTGAATGGGTAGAATTTTCTTGAGCACTATGTTACCTTCATGAAATTGTCGTGGGCGAACCTTTTTATTGTAAGCGCGGATCATCCTCCTTTGATAAAGTTGCCCATGACAGAGAGCGATCATTCTTCTTTCATCAATTAGGTTTAATTGCTCATATCTAGCCTTGATGATGCGAACCCCGATGGTATAAAGACCATGAAACGCGCCCAAGATGTTTTTCAAGCTCCATAAGACATCAAAGAGACTGGGTTTGAAGACCCCCACCCCTAATCAACTTGTGACTAGAAATGAGAACTATAAGAACACCAAGAACACAAGCACACTTGTGCACCAAGGTAGTCGTCAAAGAACCAAAGAGAAATTCTCTCCAAAGTAGCAATATTATTTCATGTCAAGGCTATTTTTTTACAACCAGAATATGTGCCTATTTATAGGCCTAAACTAGGGTAAAAGACTCAGCAAAATTCGCAGCCCAAGTCACCTAGGAAACCTAGTTACAAAGGACTCAAGAAAATCTAGTCAAATTAGGATTCCTACACCCTTTTAACACATGTTTAAGGTGTGCAGCGAATTCCATTTATCTTAAGTGACCTAAATCACTTCAATGGCCTAAATAACATCCTAAATAATGTAAATAAATAGGAAAATAAAATAAAATACGTTACAAAACAAGATTGGCCATAAAAACCCCAAAATAGTCTTCTCGAGTGGTTCTTGCTTGTGTCTTCAACTTCAAGCTGAAATTTGAACTTGATTCAGCCATGATTTCTCAAAATGAAAAACATGAAAGTTGTAGATCTATTTCTTAGCTTCAAAAATGCACCTGAATCACACAAAATGGATGTCTAAATCCAAAGATATGCCCAAAATTCTGCAACTGCTTCCAAATCAGTGATAACTCACAAATCGTGACTTTGAAGCTAAATTGGACCTCCTTAAGTTGCAAATTGGTTTTCATGGTATTCATATTATTTTTAGCTCTAGATGTTATCTTTTCAATGAATCAAGAATCACTTAATTCTCATCTGTTTTGCTCAAGATATGATTTTTCTACCAGAACATCGCTAATCTGTCAAAATCCAAGCTTGGGCATCATCTCCATATGATTCCTTGCATGTGTCAGCAGCTCCTTAGCCTTCTTCCTTATCAATGGTCCACTAGTTATCTTCAATGGATCCTTGCCTTCCTTGATTGTGCCTTCTTTGATCGTATCAGCTCCCCCCTCCTTAGAAGGATTCGTCATCGAATCAAAACCTACATTAGAAAAGGGAATTGAATCAATAACAATGAAATAATCAACACATAAGCACTTACCTTTCACATAAGCACCAATAGCATGGAATACTTGTGTATGGAGCTTTAATCTTGTGAAAATCCTGAACCAATATCCAAATGCAATGATACCTCCAGGTTCAAAAACAAAGTTAGAATCAATTATCACAAAAAATCAGAAATTTTGCACAATTTTCATCTTAACTCTAGGCATCACTTTCATTGCCTTCGTCATCTCAAAAACATTATTCCCAAAACTAGGAAAAGTGTTGGAAGAATTTACCTTAGGGATGCTGTATGCACTCAAAACAAATGGACCTAAACTCACACAAGTGTTATGGTTTTGAAAAGCACAAGTTATGCATGTCAAGAAAATAGTTTGCATAGGCCAAAATAAACAAGAATTGAACACAATGTGGCCTAAACTAATAACAAAATAAGGATGCATGAATTTCACAAAAATCCTAAGCATTTTAAATGAAACAAGATTGGAGTAGATAGGATTAAGTGAAACCAATTTAGTAGCAAACTTATTTTTGCATGTATATGCATAACAATGCATGAAATATTTTTGCATGTATATGCATAGCAATGCATGAAATTTGTGAATGGGATGTGACACAAAACAAAGGACTCAACACACCTCTTTAAAAGGCTAAATTTGAAACTAGAATTTTCACTCAAAATAAAAACTTTCAGGTTTGGACATAAGCAAAAAGATCAATGCTCAAAAGTTTATGCAATGCATGTGTCATGACAAAAGAATGCTTGCTGGAAATTAAAGATTGAAACACAAAAATGGGCTGAACATAAATGTGAATCAAAGAAGTATGTAATGCATGGGTAACAACCAATTTATGCATGAAAATTTCCAAAGAAATAGATTTTACTTGAGACGGAACAAAACAATGTGACATGGATGCAAAACAAACAAATTCAAAAACAAAAGACACCAAAACAGATTTTTCTTTAGAGAAACTCAAGCAATTCCAAATAAGATTTGACAAAACCAAAGAATTAGAAGCTTTAAAACCATATTTTGTCAAATTTCTATGCTTACTTCATTCTCTTAATCTAGTTTTATGAAAACCATTTGTCAAAATAACATTGCAAGCAAACACACATTGTTTGAGATATTCATGCAAAATCACACCAGATCTAAGTGTAAGGAAGAAATATATTACAGTGGTTGGACTTAGTCTCCGAGTATCTTCCTTTGGAACCACAAAATTTTCACCTTTGCACTCAATGGCTTCGGTTGGAGTCGCATTAATTTCATCCCCTTGAAACATAGGATAAGAAACAATATTAGGCAAACTTTTGCGGATGAAATAACTTGGACTCACCTCAAACTGTTCCTTATCAACCTCATTCATTGGTTTGATGCATGGGACATGACTTAGAATATTAGGAACACCAACTTCTTTAATGGGCAGCAACTCACTTGATTCTTGTAACTTATCTCCACTTAAGTCCTGAAAAGAAGACAACACAACACTAGAAGAAGACTCCATTGTGTTAGATGAAAGTATGGCTTCTCTGTAGGTCTTTTTCTCTTCACTCGGCTTGGGTTCATTCCACTCTTTTCCTCTCTCAACTTCGCACTCAATTTCTTCTCTCGGGAACTCTCCACTCTCCTTCCCCTCATGTTCACTCTTCTCACTTAATCTCTCAGTTGTTCTCTCAGCTTTCCCCTCATCACTATTGCCCTCAACTTTCCCATCTTTTTCTTTTCTCTCAACCTCATTTTGAAGTTTTCTTTTATCTTCCAAGACTTGTTATGGTGTGAGTGGTACAAGCATGATACACTTTTCTTCTTGAGGCCGAGACAAGTCTTCTTTTATGGCCTCTACTTTTGGCTTGGGTACTTCTCTCACATCCTTGCTCCATGCTTCTTTCCATGTGGAAATTCCTCCTTGAGACATCTTGGATGCCTTTGCTCTCTTGATGATCCTCTCAGCCTCGGTGGCATGGTGAAGCAAGTCCTCCATATTGAAATTAAGGCACCATTTCCAATTTGTTGGCTATCTCATGGTTGAGACCATTGATGAATCTAGCAATGGTGGTCTCCTCATCCTCAATGATGTTGGCTCGAGTCAAGGTTATCTCCAAGTCTTTATGGTAGTCCTCCACATTCCTTTGGCCTTGCACTAGCCTTTGAAGCTTAAGGCGTTGATCTCTAGTATAGTAGCTAGGAACAAATCTCTTCCTCATCAAGGCTTTAAGGGCTCTCCATGTGTGTATGGGCTCCTCTTCATTCCTTCTCCTAGAAGTAACATCCTGATTCCACCATACAAAAGCATAATTAGTGAACTTTATGGTAGCCAATTGAACCTTCTTTTCCTCGGGGTAATGATGGCAATCAAACACCATCTCAATCTTTTGCTCCCACTCCCAATATGCATCAGGATCATTCCTCCCTTGGAAGGATGGAATGGTAAGCCTGATGGATTTGAGATTGTTGTCCTCCCTTGGCTCACACCTCCTTGGAAACCCATGCTCATGCCAAACTCCTTATTCCTCTTCAAGCTCTTCTCTCCTTGGACATCTCCTTGGTTGCAAGATGGGATTTGGTCTCCTTGGCAATTTCAAGTCAATGTCCCCAATCCTCCCCACAAGTCTATTGAGAGTTTTTAGAAGCTCTCTCATGGTTGGCTCCTCATTGTGTCTTACTTCTACTCTCCTATCCTCTTGGCTCTTCATACTCCTGAAAACAAAGATCCTCACACACACTCACCTCACGTGTTTCACTCAAAAGATGAACACTCAAACACTCAATTTGTTAGTGAGAATATTGCTATTCAAAGAGTCCTCAAAAGTTCTAAGAAAACTGTCCTCAAAGCACACAAGAAAACTTGAATTCTTTAAAACAATTTTGACTTCAAAAAAGGTGGGCTAAACAAGCTTTAAAGACTCTAGGAAGCTCTTGTGATTGATGATCACAAGAACCACAAAGAAAAGCTTTTGGCTCAAAACAATGGGATAGGTTTTGTAGGCGCAAAAATTTCAATACTTTGTGTAAACTTCTTTGCAAGCTCTTTTCTTTTCTTTTCTTTGTTCTTTATTTTTTTTCCTCTTTTTTTTATTTTTTTTTTGCTTGCTATTTTGATGCTAAAACAACTTCCTCCTTGAAGTTCCTTGCTGCCAAAGACAAAAAGTCAATTTTCTATTCGGCCAAAACAAGAAACTATTGAAACTTGCACACTTTGAAACAACTTTTGTGATACCGAAACTTCCTCAACTTGGATCCTTTTTTTTTTTGGTGTTTTCTTAACTCTAGGATGTTGGAAACAATGAAAACAAGAGAGATTAATAGGGCTGGACACAAAACAGAAAGATAAGAAATAAACAAGATCAAACGAATTGAAACCGAGAACACAAGGTAACACAAATTGACTTCTTTTTATTGTTTTTGGTGTTTTTGACTTGAACAAGGATGGAAACAAAAAGGACCGACCTGAAACAAGAAGAAAAAGGATTAAAACAGAGAATTAAAACATGAATTTACTGAAGAAAATTGAAAGAAAACCAAACAGAAACAAGAACACAAAGATATGTCCTTCAATGGAACTTGTGGCTCTGATACCAATTGATGCGAACCCCGATGGTATAAAGACCATGAAACACGCCCAAGATGTTTTTCAAGCTCCACAAGACATCAAAGAGATTGGGTTTGAAGACCCCCACCCCTAATCAGCCTGTGACTAGAAACGAGAAGTATAAGAACACCAAGAACACAAGCACACTTGTGCACCAAGGTAGTCCACAAAGAACCAAAGAGAAATTCTCTCCAAAGTAGCAATATTATTTCATGTCAAGGATATTTTTTTACAACCAGAATATGTGCCTATTTATAGGCCTAAATTAGGGTAAAAGACTCAGCAAAATTCGCAGCCCAAGTCACCTAGGAAACCTAGTTACAAAGGACTCAAGAAAACCTAGTCAAACTAGGATTCCTACACCCTTTTAACACATGTTTAAGGTGCGCAGCGAATTCCATTTATCCTAAGTGACCTAAATCACTTCAATGGCCTAAATAACATCTTAAATAATGTAAATAAATAGGAAAATAAAATAAAATACGTTACAAAACAAGATTGGCCATAAAAACCCCAAAATAGTCTTCTCGAGTGGTTCTTGCTTGTGTCTTCAACTTCAAGCTGAAATTCAAACTTGATATAGCCATGATTTCTCAAAATGAAAAACATGAACGTTGTAGATCTATTTCTTAGCTTCAAAATGGCACTTGAATCACATAAAATGGATTTCTAAATCCAAAGATACGCCCAAAATTCTGCAACTGCTTCCGAATCAGTGATAACTCACAAATCGTGACTTTGAAGCTAAATTGGACCTCCTTAAGGTGCAAATTGGGTTTCATGGTCTTCATATGATTTTTAGCTCCAGATGTTAGCTTTCCAATGAATAAGAATCACTCAATTCTCATCTGTTTTGCTCAAGATATGATTTTTCTACCAAAGCATCGCCAATCTGTCAAAATCCAAGCTTGGGCATCATCTCCATATGATTCCTTGCATGTTTCAGCAGCTCCTTAGCCTCCCTTCTTGTCAATGGTCTACTAGTTATCTTCAATGGGTCCTTGCCTTCCTTGATTGTGCCTTCTTTGATCGTATCACTTGACCCACTCTACTTCTTTCAATTGGGTATCCATTAGTACCCTTAATGAAGGAATCTCAACTTCAATGGGCAGTACGGCTTCCATACCATATACCAGAGAAAAAGGTGTTGCTCCAGTAAAAGTATGGATAGAAGTTCTGTAAGCATGTAATGCGAAAGGTAACATCTCATGCCAGTCCTTGTAAGTGACAATCATCTTTTCAATAATTCTCTTGATATTTTTATTGGCTGCTTCTACTGCGCCATTCATCATTGGTCGATAAGGTGTTGAATTGAGATGCTTGATCTTGAACTGTTGGCACAAAGTCTGCATCATTGCATTATTCAAGTTCATGGCATTGTCTGAGATGATACACTCTGGCAACCCATAGCGACAAATGATTTCTTTCTTAATGAACCGTCATACCACCTTTTGAGTTACATTTGCATAAGACACAACTTTTACCCATTTGGTGAAGTAGTCTATTGCCACTAGAATGAATTTGTGACCATTAGAAGCTTTGGGGGTAATTGCTCCAATGACATCAATTCCCCACATAGCAAAAGGCCAAGGTATTGTTGTTGCATTAAGAGGGGTAGGTGGAGCTTGGATCTTGTTGGCATATATTTGGCACTTATGACATTTTCTTACGTGATTGATGTAATCACTTTCCAATGTGAGCCAATAGTAGCCAGCCCTCATTATTTGTCTTGCCATGGTATGACCACTAGTGTGTGCTCCACACATTCTAGAATGAACTTCTTCCATGATCTTTCGTGCTTCATGAGTATCTACACAGCGAAGTAACATCGAGTTTGGGGTTTTCTTATAAAGTATGTCTAGGTTTAAAAGAAAACCCATTGACAACCTTCGTAAAAATTTCTTGTCATTTTTTGATGCTTCTGGTGGATATACTCGTTCTTGGAGGTATTTCTTGATATCATGATACCAAGGTTTCCCATCCAATTCCTCCTCCATGCTCATGCAATAAGCTGGGGAATCTAGTATTTTCATTTTGAAAACAGGAGTATGCTTAGGGTCGCTTATCTTGTACATGACAGCTAAAGTAGCTAAGGCATCCGAAATTTGATTATCTTCCCTTGGAAGATGGTGGAAGCTTATACTGTTAAATTTTCCTACCAAGTCTAGTATGAGCTTTTGGTAAGGGATCAATTTTGAATCCCTTGTCTCCCAATCTCCATTTATTTGATATATAACCAATGCAGAATCCCCATAAACTCGGAGATCTCGTACCTTCAGTCCCAGTGCCATTTGGAGTCCCATAGCACATGCCTCATATTCTACTATATTGTTAGTACAAGGAAATGTGATTTTCGCTGTGAGGGGGCACTGTTCTCCACTTGGAGAGATGAGTATAGCTCCAATCCCTTGTCCCAAAGCATTAGATGCTCCATCAAATGCCATTTTCCATGTTTCATCATCTTTAGAGACTTCCTGTTTTATCATCATTATATCTCAATTAGGAAAGTCCATTTTCATTGACTCATAGTCATCCAACGCTCTATCAGCTAGATATTCGGCAATCGCACTCTCTTTTACGGCCTTCTGGGTGACATACTGTATGTCGTATTCAGACAACAGCATTTGCCATTTTGCGATCTTGCCTGATAAAGCAAGTTTCTCAAAGATGTACTTGATGGGATCAGTCTTAGAGATCAGCAATGTGGTATTGTTGAGCATGTAGTGTCGTAGTCGGTTTGCTACCCATGCAAAGGCAGAACAAGACTTTTCTACTACTGAGTATTTCACTTCATATGTGGTAAGCTTCTTGCTCAAGTAGTAAATTGCATGCTCTTTCTTGCTTGTCTCATCACGTTGACCTAATACGGACGCTAATGAAGAATCCTGTATTGATAAG
The DNA here is from genome assembly GCA_005392925.1 of Aquilaria sinensis. Lineage (NCBI taxonomy): Eukaryota > Viridiplantae > Streptophyta > Magnoliopsida > Malvales > Thymelaeaceae > Aquilaria > Aquilaria sinensis. The sequence continues at coordinate 26,096 of SMDT01002342.1, forward strand.
TATAGAATCAACGGTTCTTCAGATTGGGGTAGTACCAAGACTGGTGGATTTGCTAGGTATTGCTTGATTTTCTCAAATGCCTTTTGGAATTCATTATTCCACTCAATCGGATTGTTCTTCTTTAGTGATTTGAAAAGAGGTTCACACTTGGATGTCAATTGGGATATAAACCTTGCTATGAAGTTGATTCTGCCTAGAAAACTTCTTACTTCTTTTGGAGTGTTTTGGGGTTGCATTTCTTGTATTGCCTTGACTTTACTTGGGTTAACTCGAATCCCATCTTTGCTTACCATGAAACCCAATAACTTTCCTAAAGAGGATCCAAAAGTACATTTAGCAGGATTCAATTTTAGTTGATACCTGTGAAGTCTATCGAATAGTTTTCTCAGTACATTTAGATGCCCCCCAGCAGTGAAAGTTTTGGCAATCATGTCATCTACATATTCTTCAATTTCTTTATGCATCATGTCATGGAATAAGGCGACCATGGCTCTTTGATATGTAGCACCAGCATTCTTTAACCCAAAAGGCATTACCTTATAGTAGAAGGTACCCCAAAGGGTAATAAAAGCAGTTTTTATCATATCATCTGGATCAAGTTTGATTTGATTGTATCCAGAAAAGCCATCCATGAAAGAAAAGTAAGAGTTTCCTGCAGTATTATCCACCAATGTATCAATGTGAGGAAGTGGGAAGTTATCTTTAGGGCTGGCCTCGTTCAAGGGCCGGTAGTCCTGACAAACTCTTAGTTTCCCACTCTCTTTCTTTTCAACTGGAACTATGTTGACAACCCATTCTGTATATTCAACGACCCCAAGGAATCCGGCATCCCATAGCTTTTGAATCTCATCCTTTACTCTCAAGATCAGATCCGGCTTTAATCTTCATAGCTTCTGTTTGACGGGCTTCACTCCAGGCTTTAATAGTATTTTGTGTAGCACTATGTCCAAGCTTAAGCCGGGCATATCTTGGTATGACCAAGCAAATACGTCTACATATTCCCTCAATAAGTGGATTAGTTCTTCTTTCTCTTCAAGAGGAAATAGAGTGCCAATCTTGACTTCTTTTACATCCTGATTGTCTCCCAAGTTGAATGTCTCAGTTGGTTCCTGACTTGTTGCTCTTTCTTTTTCATCCTGCTCGATCATTTTTAATAACTCAGGAGATATTTGAAGATCTTCGTCATCCGAGTCAGTAGTGTTTACAGGATTATCAAAGTTCATTCTTTCATTATCATCAAAAAGAGTTTCAGGTCTGCATTAGCCAGAGAGAAAAAAGAGAAAAGAAAATGGCGAGAATGAGATGGATGAAAATTGGTGCTTTATTTATAATGTGAATAAATCACAACTTTACTGGAACGAAAAGCAATAACTAAAAGGTTCGCTTAAGCAAAGACTACACCTTATTGATTGAACCTTTCTTTAGGAGGTTTTTACTATTAAATTACTTTGAAAAGCTTTCGATTACAACAGGCAGTTCTATCGCCTCCTAATTGTTCAGCACATCCCATGGGCTAAAGGGTTGAACGAGCTCCTCATTTTCGGGTGAATCACTGATTATTGCCTGAATTGAAAGATGTTCAAAAGACTTGTTGGTGTTGATGGTCAGCGTGCCTTCATTGTCATTTTTCGGAATCAAGCCACCATTCACGAATGTTTCAGTGATGTCAGGGATATTTAGATTTCTTCCTTTTAGGGGATGCCCTTTTAGTCGTGCAATCCACTTTTCTTTCTTTTCAGCTATCGTCTTCATTTTATCTTGCCTTGTCGGTGTAAAACCTAGGCTATATTTCCCTTCATTTGTAGAGATTTTCAATGGCTCTGAGATCCCTTGCAAACCTTGTCCCAGACAAATGCTGAGTTGGGATGAGTCTACGAGTCTCTGTAGATTCTCACGGAATTCTGAGCATTCCTGTATGGAATGACCCTTACTGTCATGAAAATCACACCATTCTTCACCTTTGATTTCTTTGTGTCCAAGAGAAGGCTTTCCAATGATGACCCCTTCTTTCACAAGCCATGAGTATACATGCTTAAGAGGGGTTGTAATGTCGTTGACTAACTTCTTTATCAGTCAGTGTTCCTCTATCATATTAACTAGTTTAGCTTGATGAGGCGGCAATGGGTTGTGAGTGACGTTCGGTTCATCAGAAAAGTCCAACCATTTTGACTCGATTAATTGTTGGACTATGCATTTCAAAGCTATGCAATTTTCTAGACCATGGCCCACAATGCCATCATGATATGGGCAAGTTATGTTGGGGTCATACCACCTTGGATATGGGGGTTCTATTGGCCTTGTAGGAATTGGGTGGATAAGTTGACTTTCAATGAGCTTTGGATATAATTCAGTGTAAGTCATAGGAATTGGCGCAAAAATTTCTCTTTGTCTTTGTATGGGCACTGAAGGGGTCGGAACAGGTGGCCATAATTGATTAGGCCTATCGGGAGGATAATTATTGGGCCTATTGGTAGGATAAGATAAGCGAGGCCTAATAGCCACAGTACCCACGAGGGGAATCCCTCTTCCGTGTCCTACTTGTTGTACCTCCTCATCCTTTCTTCTGGATGGTCCTCCTCTTTTCATGGCATCATTAAAGGGTTTAGTGATCTTCCCGGTCCTAATCCCATGCTCAATTTTTTCTCCAGACATGGCAATGTCTGAGAAATTGGTTGCTGAATTGCCAATAAGTTTGTCGTAGTATGGGTACTTCAGTGTTTGGACAAATAAAGCTACCATTTCTCTCCATCATGGGTGGCTGAACTTGTGCAGCTAAGTCCCTCCATCTTTGAGCGTACTCCTTGAAGGTTTCTTGCTTTTTCTTTTCCATATTCTGGAGAGTTTGGCAATCCGGGGCCAAGTCCATAACATGTTTGTAGTTGTTGATGAAAGCCTGAGCGAGGTCATTTCATGTTTTGATGTTTCTTGGACCTTGACTTAGATACCATTGTAGTGCTGACTTTGTAAGACTTTCTTGAAAAAGTGCTATCCACACCTTCTCGTCTTTTGTGAGTGGTTGTATTTTTCTTAGAAATAGTGTAATATGAGTGATGGGGCAACTTGTTTCATCATATTTCACAAAGTCTGGCACCTTAAAGTTCAAGGGAATCACAACATCTCGCACCAAGCAGAGATCATCTACCGAGAGAGATCCAAATACAGTGCCTCCTTCAATGGCCCGAAGCCTCTTTTCTATTGTCTCGAGCTTTTGAGATTCTCCTTCTTCCTTTGATAGTGTCTTCTTCTCTTCATAGGCAGTATTTTGTTTCAGATGAATGCTAGCGGACGGACCTAATTCCTGAAAAAGATTTTCCTGAACTGAGATCCGTTGTGGGGTAAATCCCGGGGGATAAGTGGGATCTTGTGGTTCTTTGACGGGGACTTGGGTTGCTTTCCCCTTGATTAGCTCCATTAATTGTTTCATTTGCTCGGCCATGCTTTCTATCTTGGACTCAATATTTGTGAGACGTCCTTCGATTTACTATGCCATAAGTCTTGTTTGTAGTCGAGTTGGATATCGGTGTTGAGTACCAATCTTTTACCTTTTTTATTAAGAAAAATGAGATTCTTTTGATCAGACTTTATATGTACGTGATTGATGTAATGGATGCATGCAATACAAAATGAGATTTTGTTTTTATCAAACTTTATATGCACGTGATTGATGTAATGCATGCATGCAATACTATCGTGGAACTTCAAGACTTATTGTTATCATCAGAAAGACAAAAAAGTTATCACAGTTTGATGCGTGATTTTGATGCATGAAGAAAAATTTGCAAAAAATAGAAGTACAACAAAAGAAAAATAAGGTTATTAACAAGTTAAATAGCAATTAATAACTCATGGACTACTATGAGAAACAGAGTTAAATCCATAAATATAAGACACGAAGAAAACAAAAGTGTAGGGCAACAAAATGGCATAACAATGACATGCTTATAGCGTTGGCAAATGGTAGGAATTCTATGGCCAGTTCTATGGTTAAGTGGGGAGTTCTATATGCATAGGTTGGTTTATCAAAAAGTCCGAGGGTAGTTCCCGAATCCCATCACTAAATTACAGTGACAACCTAATTCCTTATTCACGAAGGTTTATGTAAGGAAAGGATTAATTCAGGTCATAGCTTTTCGTGGGCCCATGCAGAGACTATTTGTCTCAGGAGGTAACACACTACTTCGCTACTTGAAACCGGTGAAGGCTTGGAGACCATAGTCTCACAAGGACAACAACACCAATTCCGCTTTGAAAGAACGTGGCCGAATTGAGGAAGCTCGAGTATAGAGCTTCATGTCATGAATGCATATTGCATGTTTACAATAAGTAAATATAGCACATGAATCAACATAAAAATAAGCAAAGCAAAACAAAACAAATAAACTTTTAGGCCTGACTCACTAATGCATGTCCCTAGTGGAGTTGCCAAGCTGTGGCAACGTGGGGGTTTTTGGCAGTCGCCACCAATCGGTTTCACCAAGGTCGATTGGATACCTAAAAATGGTCTACAAGAGTTCGAGGGTTCGGGAGTACGGTTACATTAAAATAACTCTATTTTAACGCCCAAAATTGGTACCTTAGTTGATTTTAATTTTATTTTGCTTGCTTTTAAAAAAATTTAGTTAATTTTTGTCTCAAAAATTTTAACTGAATCATCCAGATATGAACTTTTAGGTTAATATGGACTTCTAAATTTTGGTAATTAATTTGTATATTTTTTTTATAATAAATTTAATATTTCCGACTCATGGATTCTATTGAATCACTCGAATATGGAATTTAATGGAATTTAGTTTTTTATTATTAAATGTTTTAATTATTTATTAATCCATATCATAAATTCTATCGAATTATCCGAATATGGATTTCTTTTAATCTTGGCACTTAATTTTTGTTCACTTTTATTAAAAATTTGATATTTTCCAAACCATGGATCCTATCGAATCACCCGGATATGGAATTTAATGAAAATTTTAATTTTTAATTTATTTATTTAATTATTAATTTTTGTCATAAATTTTTATCCGAATATGGATTTTTAATGATCTTAATATTATTTTCCTTTTTATTATTTTTTATAAAATTTTATTTTTCTTTTCATTTTTTTGAAAGATTTTTTTAAAGTAATTATCTAATCCATAGATCTAAAAAATATACTTATTCAAAACCATTGATTTTTATTGGATCATCTGGTTATGATTTTTTTTAATAAATTTATTTTAATAAATGGAATAAAAGGTTAAATTTTGTTATTTAAAGGAAATAAAAAAAGGATAAGTGTCTTAATATTCCAAATAATGTTAAAAATGACGAAAAAAATAAAGGATGGGGGCTTTGTGTAATAGGAATAAAAAAATAAGGAAGTAAGATGAGACTCTTGGCCAGCCATAAAAAATAGTAAATAAGTAAAATAAGGTTAATCATCCACATAAAGAAAAATAAATTGCAGAAAGTAAATAAAAAAATAAATAAAGTGGGGCGCTTAACCATCCACATAAAAATAAAGTGCAGAAAAAGTAAATAAAGAAAGAAATAAGTAAAGTGCAGAAAATAAATAAATAAATAAAGTGCAAAAAAATAAATAAATAAAGAAAAGTGGGGCGCTTGGCCATCCATACAAAAATAAAGTGTGAAAAATAAAAAAAAAATAAATAAAAAATAAAGAAAGATAAATAAATAAAGAAAAGTTTAAAACGTAAAAAAAATAAAAAGTGCATAAAGTAAAATTGCAGAAAATTAAATAAATAAATAAAGTGGGGCGTTTAGCCATCCACGTAAAAAATAAAGTGCATAAAATAGATAAATGAAGAAAAAGTAAAGTAAATAAATAAAGAAAGTGGGGCGTTTAGCCATCCACGTAAAAAAGTAAAAGTGCATAAAGTAAATAAATGCAGAAAATTAAATAAATAAAGAAAGTGGGGCGTTTAGCCATCCACGTTAAAAAAAAAATAAAAAAGTGCATAAAGTAAATAAATGCAGAAAATTAAATAAATAAAGAAAGTGGGGCGTTTAGCCATCCACTTAAAAAAAATAAAAAAAGTGCATAAAGTAAATAAATGCAGAAAATTAAATAAATAAAGAAAGTCGGGCGTTTAGCCATCCACTTAAAAAATAAAAAGTGTATAAAGTAAATAAACGCAGAAAATTAAATAAATAAAGAAAGTGGGGCGTTTAGCCATCCACTTAAAAAAAATAAAAGTGCATAAAGTAAATAAATGCAGAAAATTAAATAAATAAATAAAGTGGGGCATTTAGCCATCCACTTAAAAAAAATAAAAAGTGCATAAAGTAAATAATTGCAGAAAATTAAATAAATAAATAAAGTGGGGCGTTTAGCCATCCACTTAAAAAAATATAAAGTGCATAAAGTAAATAATTGCAGAAAAAAAAAAAATTAAATAAAGAAAGAAAAGTGGGGCATTTAAATAAGAAAAAAATAAATTATAAAGTGCATAAAATAAATAATTGCAGGAAAGTAAATAAATAAAGAAAAGTGGGGCGTTTAGCCTTTTACATAAAAAATAAAAAGTACATAAAGTAAATAAAAGTAAATAAAATTACAATAAATAAAAGAAATAAATAAAAAAATAAGGTGGGGCTTTTGGCCATCCATATAAAAGTAGGAGGTGTAATCTTCCATGAAAAAAAATAACAAGAAAGAAGAAAAAGAAAAGAAAAAAAAATTGTTGTTAATAATTAGTTCTGCAATGAAAATGAAGTTAGTGACTTATGTGGATGAATATGAGAAGTAGAAGGATTAAAAGGGGTTGTACCCAAAGGGAAGAAAATTGAAATCCGGCGGGTCGGGTGCGTTTCGTCGCCGGAGAGATTTCGCGCGAATTCTTCAATTCCGGACGGTTGATCAACCAATCAGGGATGGGAAGGGGCGACGGAGGAGGGACAACGACATGGGAGAGGAGGATGATGGCCGGCACGAGGATAATGGCGAAAGGATTGACGAAAAGGTGGTTTTGGCTGGAAACGGTGGATAACGGAGGCAGCAGGGAACAGAGATAGAAGTTTAGGATTTTTCTGGGTGAGGGAGGAGTGGCCAGAGACTATAGCTACAGTTTTTTCTTTTTTAATTAAGCAGCTCTAATCTTCATTTTTTTTCGTCTCTTTGTAGGTTTGGACCCCTATTTATAGGGAGAGGAGCATTGGATTCCTTTGATTTAAAAAAAATTCGAAATTTAATTAAAAACAGATTTATCTCAAAATTTACAAAAATAACAGTTTTAGTCCTTCATCTTTCATTGACTACTAGTATGGTCCCATATTGTTCACAAAATTACTGATTGGCCCAAATTTGTCTGTTCTGTCAGTTTGGCCCAAAACTGTCTGTTTGGCCAAAAAATGACGCGAAAAATTACCAAATGTTCCTGGAATTCCCAGATTTCATCAGGTTCTTCCCAAACTTCTCATTTTTGTCAGATTTACCCCAATATTCTTATTTTTGTCAATTTTTAAAATTTTCTTTTATATTTTACATATATATATAGATATATATATATATATATATATATATTATTTTTAACTAACCCTATAAAAAAAATGCCCCCATAAATTATTTCTTTTCTTCTCTTTTTTTTTAATAATAATAATGAATTAAAACTTTTTTTTTAATTTTTTTTAAATTTAATTTTTAAGGATCGGACGAAATTGGTGTCAACAATATGTAATGGAGGTGTTTGTAGAAGGCTAGGAGCTCAGACATCCCTAGCCCCCAGTCAAGTACGAATCTTACTAAAGGCGTATTTTGCGCCAAACACTGTTAATTACGGTTTGATATTCTTCATGTTTTAAATGGAGAGATTTTTCCCCAACTTAATCTCTTATCTACTAACTTATCTTGTAATTGCTCCGAATTGTAAAAAACAAGTAATAGAGGTAGTGTTTATTTTCGGAGCAACTGCACAATAGATTGTCCAGTTATTTATTCTTTTAACCTTCTCTCTCCCTCTTTTTTTTTTTTTCCCATTCTGTATTTTTGTGCTTTTTGGTTAAAAAACTTTTCTGACCCAAACGTGAGATACAAGTAAAAATTTTTGGTACTCATCCAAACGTGAGACACAGGACTACTATTGTCTATTGATCGATCTTGATCTGATTTTGGAGTAGGCTCTTTTTCTTTTTCTTTTTTTTTTTTTAATTTTTGGTGTAAAGGGAACCATGTAACAACATAATATTTTATTAAATTTAGTTAGTTTGGATTAACGGCATAAGTATCAGGTTAAAAGAACAATAATATTCACTAAAGATTGGTCAGTTTCTAAGGGGCAGCTAAAAGGGGAAAATGTACAAATTTACCACTTTCTGCTAGGTGATAGACCGATTTTGCCATCGATATTTTTTTATCACAAATTTGTAATTCATGTTTTGTGTTGGAGCAAATCTAGCTGCAATTGTAGTATTACTTTGGAGCAAAGTAACCACTCTATCAAGTAACAATGAGAATATTCTATTTATTCAGAGAATATTATATGACACAACTCTTAAACTAGTCTCTAAAATTTTTTTCTTATCCCTTAACTAGTCCAACCTTCCATAGCCCCCAAATGAGTTATAACCCTGTATTTGATGACACACCCTCATTATTGAGTCTTTTTGTTTGCACTTTTCTTATTGTCGCCAAGCAACCCTTCATTGTCGTTATCATCAGTCCTTTTATTCAAGAACTCCAATGCCTTTGAATTTAGTCTCTTATATATCAATCGAACCTCATTTGTTTAGAATTTGTTCTATAGAGTGTTTCCAGGATGTAGCGTTGGTGACAGAAAGGGCAGAGGGTAGTGAAGGGTATAGATGATTGCTAGAGCGAGGGTCATTTTGAAGACGACAGTGAAAATGATAGATTTAGAAGCTTAGGAGCTAGGGTGTTGCATAAAGAAAACTTTGAATTGAAATTTGCATTTTCCTAATTTTTTTCATTTGCCATGTAAGCAATTTTAATAGACATTGGTAGATTTGCTCCCAACATAAAATATAGGTCGCAAATTTGCAATGAAAAAAAGGGTCAATGGAAAAATACCAAAACGACAGTGATAAATTTGTACATTTTCTCAAATAAAAAGTAAAAGAGAAAAGATAGGTAGAGAACGTGAGAATAGGGCTATAGACGAACCAAATGAGTATAGATAGGTCCTATTCATGTTCATTAATTTAAATTTAAACGAACAAACATGAACAATAAACAAACACATTTTCCTATTAGTGTTCGTATGTTTATAAATCAACATGTTTGTTTTTGTTCATATTCATTCTTTAGTAGTAATATTGTTATGAACCAAATGAACTAAACAAATGAAGCATTTGTGAACATTATTGAATGAACATGTTTGTGAATAATATGGATAAATGTGTTAATGAATAACATAAAGTAACATAAATGAACAAACAAATGAATGAATAATAGCAAAATATTATGAATAAATGAACTTAAAAAAAATGTGTAAATAAATGAAAAAGAGACAAACAATTAAACAAAATGAACGAATATAAGCGAATATTAATTGAACTATTCATGAGCATAAACAAATGACTGAAACATTTTTTTTGTGTTTGTTCATTTAACTTAAAAAAGCATAAAATTCTATTCGTGTACTCATTTATTTAACTAAATAAAAGAATATAAATGAACTCTTGCTAAATCATTCATGAATGGTTTATCGAACATTTTGTTCGTTTATAGTCTTACACAAGAAAAAAGGAATAAAAAAATGCAAGGCAACAGTTAAAAAATAGATTTTTTTTATAAAAAATATAGGCTAATAGATAAAAGTAATTACAGATAATTACGTATAAGTTAGGAAAGGTAAAAATAAAATGGTTACAAAAGAAGGGTGGGTTATATAAACACGCTTCTATATGTGTAGGGGGGCCAAAGGGCAAGTTTGCTACTAGAGTTTATGGGGGAGAATAATTTTGTCACTAACCTTTTTTTGTGGTAGATTTTCCTTTAATATTTTCATTGTAGATAATTTTATCACTTGCTATTAAATGGAAGGAATATTTCGTTTGTTCATAGATTATTCCATGACATAACTCTTAAACTAGTCCCTAAAAGTTTTCACCTTAACCAATAGCTACAAAAACCTTTCACAACACTAAAATGAATCAAAACCTATGTTTGACCACATATTCTCATTATTGAATCTTTTTGTTTTCATCTTTCTCATTGTTGCCGAGCAATACTTTATCACCACTGTCATTAATCCTTCATTCTAGAATTGCAGTACTTCTGGATTTAGTCCTACTTGCATCACTCAAACTCTGTTTGGTTATGGATTTGTTCTAAGGAGTGTTGCTGGAATGTGTGGAAGAGTGGAGATAACACTGTTGGCGGAAAGAATGGAAGGTGACGAATGGTACAAGGGGTTGCTGAAGTGAAGATGGTGGTGATAATTATAGATTCATAAGCTTAGGGGCCAAGATGTTAAGTAAAGAAAACTTGGAATTAAAACTTGCATTTTTCTATTTCTTTCATGTTTTCCACATACGCAATTTTAATGACCAATGAAAAATTTGCTCCCAATACAAAACATTAATGGTAAATTTGCATATTTTAAAAAGATTAATGGAAAATTTACTTGTAAAAAATAAAACATTCAATGGCAAATTTACTTTGCCTTATAAACTTTAGTGGCGAGTTTGCCCCCTTTGCCATATAGGAGGATTTAGAAAAGACACATGGTTTCTAATCCCTCCCTCATGACTAGTGCTGGTTATCTGTGGACAAGGAGAAACACAGTTTAGGTTGATTTGGATGCCTTCTGGGTCCCAAATGAGTTTGCATTTCCCCTACCTCTTAAATGTATACTACCTTCTAACTCCGTACATTTGTAAAATGCTTCTGATTATTAAAAAAAAATTGTGCCAAGACCTCTTGAAAGCAAAATTGTGGTTCAAAACATTTTTATCATTTATTTTGCGTTCCCCACTTAACTGGAAATGCACTAAAACATCTGGGGCAAAAGCACCAAGTTCAAGTGGCATTGTACTCCAAAATGCCAAGCATCTAGAACTAGTCAAATTGTAGCTGAAGTTCTCAAAGGTTTCACTCAGCAAACATTTTACGGCCTTAGCTTTGCCTATAGTACCTATAACCATTGTTCATGTAATGATTCTGAGTATAAAAAAAAATATATCTTTTACTTATTTTTTTAAGAAAACATCTCAGAGCCCCCTTACAATATATAGAGGCAATGAATTATAAATGGCAAAGCTCTCCTGAAAAGAAAATAGAATAGATAAAAGCCACCCAAATAGGGGTAAGTATGAGTGGTAAACCAGAAACCTAGCTCGGACCATTCCAATTGTGTTGGGTAAGACAAATGGGCCATAGTTCATGGGTTGGTTCTATATCTTGGAGAACTATTGGTTTTTAGGTTGGTTCTTGTTCAATATGGAACCAACCTAAGGTGGAACTAAACCCAAGATATATGTGTAAATATATAACAAAAATTAAGAGATTACTAAATTATCCATATATCTATGCATTGAAATGAAAAACTATAATTGTTTTTACTTTTTTTGGATTAAAACCTAAAACTAACTTTTCTGAATCCCCTATCCCATTATCACGACCAAGCACGTTTTGTACATTTAAACATGGATAAGTTGTATGTTATGTTGGATTAAGTTTTGGATTGAAAATTGTGGCCCTTTGTGATACTAAGAACATATACATTTAAATTTTATCGGATTTCCAAATTGTTAATTATTATATGTATATGATAGATGAAAAACCCAATAACTAGAATCTAAAAAATTATTCCTATGTTTCTAGTTCTGTTCAGCTCTTAATTATCAGGTTGAGTAGAATTTTTTTGGAACTATCATTACTTTGGGTTGGTTTAGTTTCACTAGAAACTTAAACCAACTTGACCCGTGTGCACCCTTACACTTGACCTTTGTACCTACAGGCATAATCAAAGACTAATAAAATCTAAAGGCCTAAACACACAAATGGCCCTTGAACTTGACTAACACTTACGAGTTAGTCCAAAACTCAATACTTATTAAAAGTTAGCCCATGAACCTGGCAAAATTTAGCAAGTTAGTCCATTCTCCACCATTATTTGACTGATTTTATTTGAAAATGAGGTGAGGTCTAGGATGCTTGCCTAGAGTTGACGTTTGTTTGACTTTTACTTTAAAACACAAATTAGAAATAGGGAGGAAGAGAATGAATTCATAGATCCCCAATTCAAAAGCCAAGTGATGTGGTATGAGCAACAAGTTTAAGGTGTATTTCAATCTCGGCTGAGGCTTAGAAGCAGGAAAAGAATGATTTCTTCCTTGGCAACTTTCATCTTCTGAGCCTCATTTCTTGTGCCACTTTCACTTTTTTTTTTCTTCAAATTTTAGGCCCTTGCAATTCTCTTTTCCCTCCTAATTGAGCTTTATAATTTCACCTAGAAGTAGAGGGACTATAATTTCATGTTTCTTCGCTTTAGGAACCTCATCTTTAATGAGGAGCCCCAATGACCAAGCCTCACTGGTGAAGATGAATAGAAAGCGATTTTGAAAGCAATACCCAGGAAAGAGTAAAAAACATCACTAAAGAAATGAGGTTTGTTGCCATGCAGCTTCAGAATGACAATGGCAAGAAGTGTGGTATTAGAAGCGATTTGGAGGCAGGTAATGGTGAAGAATTAGGATCGTTAAAGGGTGATAGCAATATTGATGCAAGAGCCAATAAAGAAGCAAATTCTTGTAGCCCAACATGAAAGGGTTCCTCATGTGCTTAATAGATAGCAAGCTTGTGTTTAACACTATTGGGAAGATTGTCAATAAATTAAATGATGTTTCTTGTAACCTTTGTTCATCTTTCCATTTTCTCTGACCTTTTCTTGTTTTAGATTGTGCACTTCTTTGCTAGGTGTTAGGTTTCCAAACATATTTTTTTATTTCTTTATCAGTTGTTTGATTAAATTCAAGATCTTTTGGAAAATAAAATTATTTCTTAAGAAATTCAGCCTATTAATGTCGTTCAATGACTCTGAATTGAATGGTCCTCCTTAGTTGAAGCTTCTCCAATTCAAATTAAGGAATCTACAAATTTGTTCTCCTCATCCCCTATTCTAATTCATGTTCCTAAAGCAGAAGTCAAATAGACTGCCAACACCCAAGCATCCCATAGTCCCAACCATCCCACAGTCACCTTGCTTCATTTCCAAATGGCATCAATCAACAACAGTGAAGAATGGACTAACTTGCTAACTTTTGCAAATTTTGAGGGCTAACTTTTAATGAGTGCTAAGCTTTGGACTAATTTGTGCGAGTTAATCAAATTCAAGGGCCATTTGTATATTTAAGCCTAATCTAAATAATGGTATTAGTTTTTTTATATTTTTTTATTGGTAATTAGAAAGCAAAATAAGTTACAAATAATGAGATAGCCTAAAAGCCATAGTGGCTAGATGGTGAGCATGGTCAACAACCGAGCAACAAATAGCTAGCAACAAGACTCTACAAAATTGACCAACCAAACAATAAAATTCCTTAATATTCTTTTCAACATCCAAAATTTCCACTAAATATAGGTATAGAGTAATTTTGCCATTAAACTTTGTTTTATAGGTAAATTTGCCATCAATATTTTCATTGTGGGCAATTTTGTCACTAGTTGTTAAATACTAGGAATATTCTGTTTGTTCATAGAATATTTCATGGCACAACTCTTAAACTAGTCCTTAAAAATTTTCTCCATAACCCCTAGTTACCCAAACATTTCATAACATCTAAACGAGTCAAAACCTTATGTTTGACCACACACCCTCATTGTTAGGCCTTTTTGTTTTTTTCTTCTTCATTGTCATTGACCAATCCTCTATCACCATAGCCATCAATCCTTTATGTTGAAACTGCATCACCCTTGGATTTAGTCTCACTTACATTAATCAAACCCTATTTGATCAGGATTTATTCTAAGAAGCATTTCTAGGAGCATTGCTTGGATGTGTGGAAGAGTAGAGGCAATGCTGGTGACAGAAAGGGTGGAGGGTGGTGAAAGGTACAAGGGTTTGCTGAAGCAAAGTTGATGGTGAAAATGATAGATTCAAAAACTTAAGGGCAATGGTTAGGTGAAGGAAACTTAGAATTGAAATTTGTAATTTTTTCATTTTTTCACATTTGCCATGTAAACAATTTTAAGCTAGTGGCAGATTTGCTCCCAACACAAAACATTAATGGCAAATTTGCATCTTTTGAAAAGATTAATGGCAAATTTGCTCAGAAAAAGACTTTATTGGCAAAATTGGTCTACACCCTATAATTTAGTGGCAAATTTGCCCTTTTTGCCATCTACAATCTAAAGAAACCAAAGTAATCAGTCCATAAGAATAGTAATATTATCCAATCCAAGAGTAATGGCTTCCCTCATTGCAATAAAGAATAGCCCTAATCTCTAGATGTTCCCCAATGGAGCAAAAGTAGTCCTTTATTAAGGAGTCTAAGGGAACTTGGTAAGTTTAGGCAACTGTTTCTTTTCTTGATGAAGGGTTCAAAGCTCCATTTACTAGAAATATGTTTAAGGGTACTTGGTGTAGGAGTTTATCCAACATTTAAAATGAGGGGCTGGCCTAGGAATAAAGGAATCGGTGATATGAGCCTGGTGATTGATGGCCACTTGAAGATCTTGAATAAGGAGCTCTTTGGACTGAACAACATGTTACTATTCTAAAGCCACATTTTGAAACACCCTTGTATGACAGGTAAGCCATATACTCCATAATGATAAAAGAATATGATCTTTTGCCTTTAATTGCTAAGAATAAGAAGTAGGAAGGTTTTAGATTAGCCAAGGGACTAAATCCTTGCACATATTCGGCTGGGCTACACCTAGAAGATTAGCCCACACATTCTTGGATTCAAGGCATGCAGTGCAAAAATAGGTGTGAACTATCTTCATCTGCTGAGTCACAACAAGGTCACTATGTCGGTAAGGGAACACCTTTCTTTACAAGCTCCATTCTAGTTGGAAAAGTATTGTTAACACATTCCAGATGAATATTTTATGTTTTGCTAGCAGATTTGAAGCCCATAGCCTTTTGTGGAATTTGAGTATCAGCTTTGTCAAAAGAGCTTAGTACCTGTTAACTAGTCCAACACATAGCCTTTTTTTATAGAATAAGTCCCACCCCTGACCATTTCCCGAATTAGCCAATCACTAGAGCTCTCAAAATAATGCCCCAACACCTTATTATTGAAAACAACATTGATATGGTCCAATTCGTAAGAAGTAATGTTAGGAATAAACAAGTCCCATATGGACCCCACTAGACTGATCACCTTGGGTGGAAGGGTCCTATCAATAGTTATTCAAACTTTCTAGTGGGAAGCCCGAAATCTAGTTGTCCCTTTACATATTAACAAAATTTTCATCCTCGATCCTCTAGCAAAGGTTTAGCTTAAGGAAGTCCATGCCAACCATCAGGTTTTTCCAAACTAT
>SMDT01002343.1:0-40481 GCA_005392925.1 Aquilaria sinensis
TTTAGAAGTTTAATTTAAGTTTACTTAGCAAGAATAAAGGAGTTTACCGAAGTTCACTAAGTTCCGACAAGAATAAAGCTCTAAACTAAGTTCAAGGGCAAAATGGTAATTTTGCACCCTGAGTAGCCGGGACGAGTTCCGAGTATTTTAAAATGAATTTTTATAACTTAACTCTTAACCTTAGCTCAAACTTGACAAACGGACAAGAATTTAATCAAGAACTATTAAGTTACAAAGATGGGGGACCTAATTGCACTTAACTTGAAACCTTGGTGATCTTGGTTGCTAAGTGAGGGTTTAAGAAGGGGAAGAGAAGGGAAGGCTGCCATAAACACGTTCCTAACCTTCCCTTACTCATTTGTCTCTCAAATTGAGCTTGGAATCAAGTGATCTTGGTGTCAAGAGGTGCAATTGAGGGTATATAAGCTTGGAGGGAGCATTTTCAAGCTTGAAATCATGTTTTTGAAGCTTGGAAAGACATTTTTCTCCATCTCCTATTTTTGAACGAGATAAGAGTTGTGTTCTTGATTGAATTCATGGTATTTGGTTGATTTGAAGCTTGGGTTTTGGTTAGGAGGCATGAATTTGATGTTTGGAGCTTTGTTTTTGGATTGGAACTTGTGTAGAACTTTGGGAGCATGGTTGAACGAAAAGGGGTTTTGATTCTTGCTTGTTACTTGGAGTTGAAGTAAGGGAGAAGTGTTTTTATGTTCATGGAATGCTATTGGCTTGGAATTGCTTGAGAAATTTGAGTAGTTTTTGGCTAAGGCATTGAGAAACGTTTTGGTGAATTATTGTGGACTAGCAGGATTGAGAGGATTTGTTTGATGTCACGATACATCATAGCTTAGCTTTTGACAGTTGGTTATGTTCTATGCAACATGTACTATGTGTGTATGAAATTTGGAGGCATTCCATGCATGTTTGATATGTGTGGGAAGTGTCCAAAGTTCATAGCAGTAAAATTGGGGTTTTCTACAGGTTTTCTGAGCATTTTGCAGGTTTGGCGACGCGTCGCCAATCCCCACCAGTTCCCACGACGCGTTGCCAATCCAGAAAAATGTTACAGAACGTCGACAACTGTGGCAACGCGTCGCCAAGACAGCATTTGACACCCGGTTTTGTTTTCAGCATAACTTTTCGCTCGGGTGTCCGATTGAGGTGATTCAAGATTCCTCTCGAAACTAAGTGGGAGTACTATCACCTAAATGTTTTAAAAACACTTAAATTGTCCTAGTTTTAGATTTATGTTAACTCAAAGTGAAGGCAAGTTGTTAAGGAAACTATGTTGCAAATGAACATAATTAGTTATCATTAGCTCAGGTGAGAGGTTTAGAACCCTTGTCGGCCTAGCCGTGCCATAGCCACGAGGCCACAAGGCAAAACCTTGTTCATCTAGTCTACATCAACGAGGCCCTGCGGCCTAGTCTACAAAGTCCCACCATAATTCCCCTGCATAACAACTAGGTGAGAGGTTTTATGATTGTTTGTGGCTTGCTAAGGTTCACCCTTGGGCCGAGTGCCAGGTTGCTAAGTAGTTGCGCTTGGCCTGGTAAGGAGGACTACTTGAGGAGAGGTCTACGGACCTGGTTATATGCATATATACTAGTACCTTCATGCTATGTGAGCTCGCAGCCAGAGTCCTAGGTTTTTATTGCAGGTACATTGAAGACCCCTTGCTGAGAATTGTTGAATTCTCACTCCCTGTTTGTTATGTAGAGCCTGAAGTTGCTGGACCGGATAATCGTTGAGGATTATCACGGTAGTACCTTTTTGGTGTGTAAAGGTAAGGTAGTTAAGAAACCTTGAGTTTCTAGTTTGCCTAAGTGCTCAGTTGGTTTGTTGGTCAGGTAGCAGTACTAACTTGTTTCTTCCTTTGGCTGCAGAGCCTAGTAGCACTTGGCAGAGGATTTGTGAGACTCGCCACTAGGACGGGTGTCCAAAGTGGAGCTAGGGTAAAGAGATCTTAGTAAAGTCTTGTATTTTGATACAGTACTTTAGTTTGCCTCCATAGTCTATGTTATAAAGAGTCCTTGACTTAAGATTGTTCTTGGGTGGGAGCATTAGTTACTTCATTGTATGAATGCTTTCACAAGTTGTTTATGTTGTGTTAACCACACAAATTGTTGATTTTTATATGCTTTGGCAGTTTGTATATATTTCTGCAGAAATTACTCGGCCGAGTTCTTGTTTAATGTTTTATGGTTTTAATAAACCAAGTCAAAGCATAAGAACATGCGTGTTGCATTTCTAGGTTAATCAACTAGTAGCAGTAGATTTAATCCGCACACATACTCAGCTAGCCAATTACAATCCACCGTGAGGCAAACGCTCACAGGGTATCCCGGGCAGGGGCACGGCGGATCGTGTCAGTGTTTTTGGTATCAGAGCTAAGGGTTTATTTCATAGATATTGGAGGCTTAGACTGAGATCTAGTTGGAAAAGTCCAAGTGCTAGGAAGTTAGTATTGACCAACATCTGGGGATTGTTGTCTGGCTGTGGTTACATGTTACCATGGTTGACACTAGGTCGGGAGCATCAAGGGGAACTAGAGAACCTGGTGAGGGTTCTAAGAACCTGGTGAGGGTTCTAGTGACCCGGTTGTGGTGAGGCTGGATGAGATATCCAGGGTGCTACAGGGGTTGACAGAGACTATGGCTCAGGTGGCACAGGGTATGAATACCCTTGTGACAGAGATGTTCAGAGATTATGAGGACAGGGGTGCTGTCCAGGAGGAGGATGAACCACAACAGGAGCAGGAAAGGCATGCTGAGCCACAGCAAGTGCCTAGAGCTCAAGAACGCCGAAATCAAGTTCATGAGGAGGAAAGGGAACCAGAGATGATGGAGGCTCCAAGGAGGGGAGACACTCCACATCAAATGAGATTATTGGAGAAGTTCAAGACTGTTGATCCACCTAGCTTTGATGGGACCGGAGATCCTGACAGAGCAGAGGATTGGTTGTCCATTATTAACAGACTCTTCACTTGTGGTGGTTATGAGTCAGAGCAGAGGATGGTTTTGGTACCATTCTTTCTGAGAGGGAGAGCCAGTCTTTGGTGCGATGACGTGATGGAGTTGCTGAGGGAAAGTAATGGCACTCGTCCAGAGCACAAGAAAAAGGTGCTCAAGTGGTCAGACTTCGAGAAGAAGTTCAGACAGGAGTATATCAGTGAAGCTGCACAGGATCAGAGGAGGATCCAGTTTAAGAATCTGACTCAGGGGGAGATGTCAGTACGGGAGTATGAGCAGCGCTACAATTCACTTATCTGGTATGCTCCATATATGTTGGGGAATGATGAGCTGAAAGCTAAGAAGTTTTCTCAGGGTTTGAAACCTGTATTCAGGAGGTATATGGCGACAGTTGATATCAGGAGGTATCGCCAAGTGGTTCAGAAGGCATTGGCCTTGGAAAGGGAATTCGAGGATTCCAGAGCACCCATGAAAAAGGTGGAAGCTGGACCATCCAACTTGGGAAAAAGTGCTGCGAAGTGACCGATTGTGGGGATCCAGGATCCATTTAAGAGGAGGAGGACAGGTTTATGTCCAAGGTACAGACGGTTTCATGGTGGCAGACCATGTACACTGGGTACAGATACCTATAATATATGTGGCCAGAGAGGGCATTGGGCGAGGGACTGCCCAAGAGTTCGACCGATGACAGGACCGCCTCGGACTTTACCTCCAGTACCGCTTGCTATTGGGAATCGGCCTAGTGTGGCCGCAGCAGCAGTTGAGCCGAGAGTTTTCGCCCTGACAAATCAAGTGGCCAGAGAACCGCCCGCCGTTCGAGGTAATTTTACTTTTTAGAATGGTAGTGTTAGAGTACTTTTCGATACGGGAGCTACTCTTTCAGTGATATCTTCTACCTTGGTAGATAAGCTTAGTTTGCAGCGTGAAATTTCGGGTGAGTTGAGACTCATCAGGACTGCAAGGAGAGGTTTTATTGTGACCAACAAAGTGGTTATTAAGTATCCCTTGCAGTTAGGTGATCATGATTTTAGTTGTGAGTTATGGGTGATTGAGTTAAGATCATATGATCTGGTGTTGGGAATGGACTGGTTGAGTAAGCACAAGGCACAAATTAATTGTGCGAATCACTCAGTTGACATTACTGATGCTCAGGGAGCTAGAGTGACTTGCACAGGAGGGTTGGCATCTAGTGCTAAGAGTTTACACCTTAGACTTATAGATACCATCCCTTTAGTTGGTGAAGAAAAGTATTATTCGTTGAATGGAGTAGCTATAGAGGAGGAATTGGGGAGAATTCCTGTAGCTAACCAGTTTCCTGAGGTGTTTCCAGTGGAGTTACCTGGGTTACCACCTAGGAGGGATATTGAGTTTGCTGTCCATCTGCAACCAGGGGTTGAGCCTATTTCAGTACCACCTTATTGGATGTCAGCTCCTGAGATGGATGAATTGAAGAAGCAGTTGGAGGAACTGCTAAGGAAGGGCTTTATAAGGCCAAGTGTATCACCGTGGGGAGCTCCAGTGTTATTTGTGAAGAAGAAAGATGGGACTTTCAGGTTGTGCATCGATTACAGGAAGTTGAATGCAGTGACAGTTAAGAATAAGTATACTTCCTAGAATTGATGATTTGTTTGACAGACTCAGAGGAGCGAATGTGTTTTCCAGGATTGATCTTCAGTCTGGGTATTTTCAGATCAGAGTTAAGGAGGAAGACATTCCGAAGACTGCCTTCAGGACAAGGTACGGACATTATGAGTATACGGTTATGCCTTTCGGTGTGACTAATGCTCCAGCAGTGTTTATGGAAGCTTTGAATCGGATCTTTAAGCCATTTCTGGATCAGTTTGTTGAGGTCTTCATCGATGATATTCTGGTTTATTCACAGTCTACAGCAGAGCATGAGGAGCACCTTAGAACAGTTTTGCAAGTGCTGAAGAATAATCAGTACTACGCAAAATTGTCTAAGTGTGAGTTTTGGTCTGAGAGGATTCAGTTTTTGCAGCATATCATCAGTGCTCAGGGTTTGTCAGTTGATCCTGAAAAAGTTCAAGCAGTAGTTGAGTGGAAGAGATCGACTACAGTTACAGAGGTCAGAAGTTTCTTGGGGTTAGCAGGTTACTACAGACGCTTCATAGAGAAATTCTCTGTGATAGCTACACCGTTGACAGCATTGACCAGGAAAACTCAGAAGTTTGAGTGGACACCGAAGTGTGAAGAAGCTTACATGAAGTTGAAGGAAAAGTTGACTAGTGCACCTATACTTGTCTTGCCAGATCCGGACAGAGCCTTTACAGTTTATACAGATGCATCAGGTTCAGGTTTGGGATGTGTGCTGATGCAGGACAGTCAGGTGATTGCTTATGGTTCGAGACAGTTGAGGCCTAATGAGTTGAATTATCCTGTTCATGATCTTGAACTTGCAGCAGTGATTTTTGCACTAAAGTTGTGGAGGCATTATTTGATGGGAAGATCATTCAGAATCTTCACTGATCACAAGAGTTTGAAATATTTATTTACCCAGAAGGATCTGAACATGAGACAGCGGCGATGGATTGAATATATCAAAGATTATGATTGTTCGATCGAATACTGCGCTGGTAAAGGAAATGTGGTAGCAGATGCTTTAAGTCGGAAGTACACAGGAGTGATCTTATCCAAGGATCAGGCTACGGACTCCTCTGAAGGAGTATTGAGGGACTGTTTCTTAGCTTTGCATGAATTATGGCAAAGTCGAGAAAAATCCCTAGTTTACGTTTTGGAAGTTCAGTCAGCTTGGTTAGTCAGAGTCAGAGAAGCTCAGTTGAAAGATCCATTATTGAAGAAGATTTCAGGTGAAGCTAAGTCTGGTACTTTGAAGAAGGAATTTAGATACAGAGATCGAATACTGCATTATGGTGATCGACTCTACGTACCGAATGTTGAGGGACTTAGGCAGCAAGTCCTACAGGAGGCACATAGCAGCGCATTGAGTATCCACCCTGGTGTTAGTAAGATGTATCAAGATCTGAAGACACATTTTTGGTGGCCAGGATTGAAAAGAGATGTACGAGGACATGTGGCAAAGTGTTTGACATGTCAGGTGGTGAAAGTTGAACATCAGAAACCAACAGGCACACTACAGAGTCTATCTCTGCCAGTGAGGAAGTGGGGATCTGTTACTATGGATTTCCTAGTGGGGCTACCGACCACCCGGAGTCAGCATGATGCTATTTGGGTGGTGGTCGATAGATTGACGAAGTCGGCACACTTTATACCGATCAGAGCCACCTACACATTGGAGAAGTTGGCTCAGTTGTATCTCAGGGAGATTGTGAGACTCCATGGGATACCGGATCAGATCATATCAGACAGAGATCCACGATTTACATCACGGTTCTGGAATGCATTTCAAGAAGCATTGGGCAGTAAAGTTAGCCTCAGTACTGCTTTTCATCCACAGACTGACGGGCAATCTGAGAGGGTGATTCAGACTTTGGAGGACATGTTACGCATGTGTGTCATTGACTTCAGAGGTGATTGGGATCAGCACTTACCACTGATCGAGTTTGCCTATAATAACAGTCATCAATCTGTTATTGGAATGGCGCCCTATGAAGCTTTGTATGGGAGACGGTGTATGACACCTCATTGTTGGGCAGATCCAGTAGACAGAGTAGTTGTTGGACCTGAAATCATAGCTGACACAACAACTAAGATTAAGTTGATTCAGCAAAGGATCAAGACCGCCAATGACAGGCAGACTAAGTATGCGAACTTGAGAAGAAGAGATTTAAGTTTTAAAGTTGGTGATAAGGTGCTTTTGAAAGTGTCACCCATAAAAGGAGTTAGCCGTTTTGGGCAAAGGGGCAAGTTAGCTCCTAGGTTTATTGGACCTTATGAAGTGTTGGAAAAAGTCAGAAAAGTTGCTTATCGGTTGGCATTACCACCTAACTTATCTCAGGTGCATAACGTATTTCACGTTAGTCTACTCAGGAAGTGCACAGTGGAACTGGGACAGGTAGTAAATCCTTCAGTAATACCTATTCAAGAGGACTTGACCTACGAGGAGAAACCAGATATTGGATAGGCAAGTCAAGAAACTGCGGACCAAGTGGATTCCGATGGTTAAGATCCTTTGGTCTAACCATAGTGAGGAGGAAGATACCTGGGAGACGGAGCAGGATATGTTGAAAAGGTATCCTAGTGTTTTTCTGGAGTTACAGCGGAATTTGGGGGACCAAATTCAAGAAGGAGGGGAGAATGTTATGGCCCTTCTAGTAGGACGTGCAGTTGAGGAAGGTAAAGAGTTTTGAATTAAGTTTAGAAGTTTAATTTAAGTATACTTAGCAAGAATAAAGGAGTTTACCGAAGTTCACTAAGTTCTGACAAGAATAAAGCACTGAACAAAGTTCATGGGCAAAATGGTAATTTTGCACCCTGAGTAGCCGAGACGAGTCCCGAGTGTTTTAAAATGAATTTTTAGAACTTAACTCTTAACTATAACTCAAACTTGACAAATAGACAAGAATTGAATCAAGAACTGTTAAGTTACAAAGATGGGGGACCTAATTGCACTTAACTTGAAACCTTGGTGATCTTGGTGTTAAATGAGGGTTTAAGAAGGGAAAGAGGAGGAGAAGTTTCCATTAACACATTCTTAAGCTTCCCTCACTCATTTCTCTCTCAAATTGAACTTGGAATCAAGTGATCTTGGTGTCAAGAGGTGCAACTAAGGGTGTATAAGCTTGGAGGATGCATTTTCAAGCTTGAAATCATGTTTTTGAAGCTTGGAAGGACGTTTTTCTCCATCCCCTGTTTTTGAACGAGGTAAGAGTTGTGTTCTTGATTGAATTCATGGTATTTGGTTGATTTGAAGCTTGGGTTTTGGTTAGGAGGCATGAATTTGATGTTTGGAGCTTTGTTTTTGGATTGGAACTTGTGTAGAACTTTGGGAGCTTGGTTGAACGAAAAGGGGTTTTGATTCTTGCTTGTTACTTGGAGTTGAGGTAAGGGAGAAGTGTTTTTATGTTCATGGAATGCTATTGGCTTGGAATTGCTTGAGAAATTTGAGTAGTTTTTGGCTAAGGCATTGAGAAATGTTTTGGTGAATTATGGTGGACTAGCGGGATTGAGAGGAATTGTTTGATGTTACGATACATCATAGCTTAGCTTTTGATAGTTGGTTATGTTCTATGCAACATGTACTATGTGTGTATGAAATTTGGAGGCATTCCATGCATGTTTGATATGTGTGGGAAGTGTCCAAAGTTCATAGCAGCAAAATCGGGGTTTTCTGGGCATTTTGCAGGTTTGGCGACGCGTCGCCAATCCCCACGAGTTCCCACGACGCGTCGCCAATCCAGAAAAATGTTTCAGAACGTCGACAACTGTGGCGACGCGTCGCCAAGACAGCATTTGACACCCGGTTTTGTTTTCAGCATAACTTTTCGCTCGGGTGTCCGATTGAGGTGATTCAAGATTCCACTCGAAGCTAAGAGGGAGTACTATCACCTCAATGTTTTTAAAACACTTAAAATGTCCTCAGTTTTAGATTTATATTAACTCAAAGTGAAGGCAAGTTTTTAAGGAAACTATGTTGCAAATGAACATAATTAGCTACCACTAGTTCAGGTGAGAGGTTTAGAACCCTCGTCGGCCTAGCCGTGCCGTAGCCACGAGGCCATGAGGCAAAACCTTGTTCATCTAGTCTACATCAACGAGGCCCTGCGGCCTAGTCTACAAAGTCCCACCATAATTCCCCTGCATAACAACTAGGTGAGAGGTTTTATGATTGTTTGTGGCTTGCTAAGGTTCGCCCTTGGGCCGAGTGCCAGGTTGCTAAGTAGTTGCGCTTGGCCTGGTAAGGAGGACTACTTGAGGAGAGGTCTACGGACCTGGTTATATGCATATATACTAGTACCCTCATGCTGTGTGAGCTCGCAGCCAGAGTCCTAGGTTTTTCTTGCAGGTACATGGAAGACCCCTTACTGAGAATTGTTGAATTCTCACTCCCTGTTTGTTATGCAGAGCCTGGAGTAGCTGGACCGGATAATCGTTGAGGATTATCACGGTAGTACCTTTTTGGTGTGTAAAGGTAAGGTAGTTGAGAAACCTTGAGTTTCTAGTTTGCCTAAGTGCTCAGTTGGTTTGTTGGTCAGGTAGCAGTACTAACTTGTTTCTTCCTTTGGCTGCAGAGCCTAGTAGCACTTGGCAGAGGATTTGTGAGACTCGCCACTGGGACGGGTGTCCAAAGTGGGAGCTAGGGTAAAGAGATCTCAGCAAAGTCTTGTATTTTGATACAGTACTTTCTTTTGCCTCCATAATCTATGTTATAAAGAGTCCTTGACTCAGGATTGTTCTTGGGTGGGAGCATTAGTTACTTCATTGTATGAATGCTTTCACGAGTTGTTTATGTGTAGTTAACCACACAAATTGTTGATTTTGATATGCTTTGGCAATTTGTATATATTTGTGCAGAAATTACTCGGCCGAGTTCTTGTTTTAATCTTTTATGGTTTTAATAAACCAAGTCAAAGCATAAGATCATACATATTGCATTTTTAGGTTAATCAACTAGTAGCATTGGATTTAATCCAAACAAATACTCAGCTAGCCAATTACAATCCACCGTGAGACATACGCTCACAGGGTATCTCGGGCAGGGGCACAGGGGATCGTGTCATTGGGGACTTTGACAGACGAGTCCGTGCTGTTGCTGACTGGGATGCCGAGGTCCCTTCACGCTCTCTCTACCCTTTCCCTATCATGTGGAAACTCATGACCGAGGATGTCCTTCGGGAGTTGGGGGTGGTTACGGAGCACAATACGGATCTCGGCATGCCAGCTCCTGCTACCGAGGGGAAGAACTCTTGGCTGGTGAAGCTCCTTCGGAGCGAGCTCACTTACGAAGCCTTTTTTGAAAGTAAGTTTCTTTCAAAGTTTTTCAGCATAAGTGTCTGTGGACTCACACTAATGTTTTCCCTATTTTTCAGAGATGAGCGACGAGTCTGCCGCCTACTACAAGTCTCTCTTCCTTGGTCAGGCCGAGAAGGGAGAACAAACAAAGAAGAGGTGCAAGACTTCTGGGAGCGGACCGTCTTCGATCAAGAAGGCAAAGAAGGACACCCTTCTTCCCCTCTCGGAGGATGTTTCGGAGGTCGGCGATGTCATTGCTACTTCCACTAAGGCTGGCGATGTCATTGCAACTTCAACCAAGGTTGCAACTTTTTCCAAGCCTGAAACTCTCAGGGGGGCTCTTGCCGAGGTGGCCGTTACTGCCTCTATGAGTCCCATTACATCGGCGGATTTACTAGGCTCTTCGGAGGATCCTTCTGCTGAAGAGTTAGAAAAACGCAGAAGGGCCAAAGGTAAACATAGTAAACATACTCCCGCCGACGTGGAGGAAGTCCGGGACTCTGATGACGACGTCGCTGAGGTTGCGCCAGGTTTGTCTCTTTTCTCCTGCAATCTTACATCTTTTATAACCAAATAATTTTTACCTGATAAGATGTATGTTTCTTTTTGCAGAGGATCTAGCGCCCTCAGCTTAGATGGTTAAGCATGCCCGAAGGCGGGCTTTTCGTGATTCTCATGTCCCGAAGGACAAAGTCCCAAGGGAGCCGTTCTGGTCTTTCACGGAGGACATGAACCTGTTCTCCAAGGATTGCCAGGAGATGGCTCCCCAAATGGTGAGGGGCATGCTTACTCAAGCATCCTTCAAGGCAGTCGCCGAGGAGTGTGCCTTCGAGGATGCCCTTGCCGCAAAATTTTTCGAGCATGCTGCTTAGGTAATTCTTCAGGCTCTTCACTTTTCCTCCCCACTTTTTGTCTAAGTGTTTTGGCTTTTTATGCGCAAATTTCACTAAGTACCTTTCTTTTTTGCAGCTTTTGGGGTATAGTGGGTACCTCCGAGCTTGGGCAGCAAAACAGTCTTCAGTTCGAGCCTGGGCAGAAGACAAATTGGAGAAGGCCAAAGTCTTTTGTGCTAACTCGGTGCTGACAAACACCAAGTTGAGCCAAATATGCAAGGAGAATATTGCCAGTCTTCGGGAGGAATTCTTGAAGGGCTAAGAGGAGCTCTTGAAGGATTTTTCCAAGAAGATGTCTGACCTTGGCGACAAATTAGTCAGTCTGACTTCGGCCAACGAGACCCTTCAGAAAGAAAAAGAAGGGGAGTCTGCCCTCCTGGCGAAGGCAATGGCTGAAAATGCTGAACTCCAGGCCAAGTTCGACTCACTGAAGGAGAGTTCGAAGAAGAATAAGAAAACCAAGGAGCTGGAGAAGAAGATTTCCGACCTTTGGAAGGAGGTTTCGGATCTTCATAATGAGGCGAACAAGTTAGATGTTGAAAGAGACAAAGCCGTCCAGGCGACCAAGGTTGCTTTTCAGGACGGCTTCTGCCTAGCTCGTCATCAGTTTCTGAAGAAGTATCCGGACCTCGATCCTTCCTTTCTGGCTGCCATGGATATTCCCGGAGGGCCTCGGTGGACTTGGTCGAGAGTCGAGTTCCTTAACTTGCCGTTTCCTCCTCCTGCATCGAAGGCGGGGCGAAAGGCTCAGGAGCCGAAGCTTCCCATGATGCCAGGGTCTCTTAGATATTCTAGGACCTTTGCCTTCTTCTTCTTCTTTGTACTTTTCTTCTTGTAATCTTCTCCTTGTACCAAGACCTTCTTCAATGAATTTACTACTTCAATGAAATGTTCTTTCATAATTTGGCTAAGTCTTTTTTGAGCAATTTTTGTTTCCCAGTTGTCCTGACCACTTTCGGTCAAGGGACTTCGGAAAAGTATTTCTTTGCCCGTTTCATCGGCCATCCTTTGGGCGGAAACTCGCAGTTGGCGAAGTTCCCTTAGGCGAATTTTAGCCTGCCCTTGCCAGCCGTGTTCGGTAGACTTGACCTTTTTTGGGCATATAACCCAACTAACTTCGGAAGGAACAAGAGACTTTCGAGAGTCCATACGTCAACTTTGTTCGGCGAACATTCTTATGCAGGGGAAAGCTTTCTGTACTTAGACAAATTTCTGGCTTGCAACATTTCTTGTCTAAAAATTCTAAGTATAGAATTTCTTTAAGGCGCCTGAGTGCCTTGTACTTTTCAGTTTTCCTTCTTTGGTGTTGCCAAGCTTGTATGCTCCCATTCGGACATCGTTTAGGACCAAATAAGGCCCTTTTTCATTTGGCCAAAGTACCCCATAAGATGGTTTTCGGGGTTTTAATTCGGCCTTTCGGGGGCGAGGTCTCATTTTCCTTATTCCTTTTGGCCTATCATGCAGACTTGCACTTATGGCCACCTTTTGCCGAAAAGGCTCTTCTTTCGGGCTTGGCCGCTTCTCAGTGTTTGACAACTGGGTCGAGCTCAGTTCTCAACCTGAGGACATTTCCTTTTTCGTCAAACATCTGTTATGCTGGCTGAACTACTTCCAATGGATAATGGCTTTCTGTACTAGGGATAAGTGAGAAAGGTGTGTCTCCCTTGGTCCCTTGGGGAGTCGTTTGATAACTCCTTAGTACAGTAGGAAGTTCTCCTGGCCACTTCCCTTTGCTTCTCTTTTAGTCCCTCAGTCCCTCTTTTGGCTACCTCTACTTGTCTGTTGCTCGGAGGTTGAGCTAGTGGATGGAAGTGCCTTTTTATTCCGAGGTCGGTGACGAATTCTTGAAATCCTTTGTTCATGGGCTAGAAATCATTATTGGCTAGTGTCACTGTCGTTATGCCAAATCAGCATACTATGTTCTTCCAGACGAATTTTTGTGTTTCTTTTACCGGCATGGTCGCTAGGGGTCCTGCCTTATCCCACTCAGTGAAGTAGTACTCGGCTATCACGCAGAAATTCACATCTTCAGGTGCTGCTTGGAGTGGCTCGATGTAATCTCACCAAGGTTATCCGCTCCGAAGGCAGTCTTCGGGTGTTGGCGTGTCTCTGGCCATTTTCACACCTCCTAGATGAATTGTCCTGCACCCTTTTTACCGATATATCTTAATAACGGTGTTGCGTACCTTTGCCTACATAGTTTTTCCTTAATCAGGAAATATCGTCCGGAACGTCTTTGCACTTTCTGCTGCTTTATGAGGATTTTCGGGACTTCTTTGGTTGCAAGATTCCTCTTTGTAGGATCTTTCCGTCTTTTGTGTGAGGTTATTATACCTAGCGTTCTCATGCTCGGATGGCCCAACACTTTTGGTAATCAAATTTGATTGTTTTGGTGGCCTTCCTGCCTTCGGGCGCCCGAGGAGGCATCTCAGTGCCCTGACGTTCTGCGCTAGGGGTTCCACTGGCAAGGAGTTTCCATTCTAGATCTACCCTCACTCTGTCTCCCTTATTAGTTTCAGCCTTCCCTACTTCTGGGATTTTGGCGATGTAGTCTGCCAGTACCCGGGCGTTCACTGCCCTTCTAGGCTCATACGTGATGTAGTACTTTCCGACTTCGATGCACCATTTTGATAGTCTTTTCCGAATGCTCTACTCTTTTTCACGATGTTGCTCAGAGGCGTGTCACTTCGGACAGCGATAGCGTGTCCAGGGAAGTAGAGTCGGCGTCTTCCGCCCGCCAGTCAAGTCATAGACGACCTTTCGGGGCAATGGGTTTTGACTTCGTTGCCGAGGAGATGGCAATTTCTTTTTTCTCTCTGGTGCAGAACTCTTTAGGCGGGGAGGTCTGGGTCATCCCGACCTTGCTTTTCCCGTAGGTCATACTCCGGGGAGCACGCTTCCCGCCGATGACTCATCTCATTGATCTCCATTTCCCAAATTCCTGTGAATTGACATGGGACTCTCATCCCAATGAGGTACTGATGAGGGGGCCTTCGGCCCGAATTTTGCTATGGCCATCTTCGGCTTAACTGCCGCATCATTTTCGGCCACGACAAGGCGTGGAAATTCACGCAGACTAGCCTATGGTAGTAGTCAGAGGGCGTTCGCCCTTGGTCAAGAAAGTCCCTACTGCCATTATTCGGTTGCCCGTTGAATCTCTAGCGCAGACGGGGACCTCGGGAGTCCCTTCTCCTTAGAACGCCGAGCTTCAACTTCGGCAATCTGGGTGTGGTTCCCATAGACGGCGCCATCTGATGCGAGTTCGATTGGCAGAGCCAGCATCTCCACTGTGTGTAGTGGCGAGGGCAGCAGGGGGTCCTGGAGGTGCAGGCTAGTCCAGAAGGAAGACTGGTGTCCTAGGTGGATCACCTTAAGTGATGGCCGGCAGCTTCTTGGTCCCGTGACAGGGTGATGACGAGAAGGACCTCTGGTATGGGAGAGAGCCTGGAGGGTAGATTCTTCAGGGAGACCTGGCTGAAACACTCAGAAAACAGGGGTTAGGAGGCCCCCGGGGTGGTTTTCCGGGGGGGAACCTCCGACACCCAAGTCAGTGCTTTTAGAGAGAAGGGGACATAGTAATAAGCACCAAAAGCTCTTGCCTGGCGTGTCTTTCTGAGGGCTGAAGGGAGAGTATTCAGGCGGAGGGAGGAGAGCGTCCTCTGTTTTCTGGCCTCTCTGTCCTCTTTTTCTCTCTAGAGGAGCCCTCTGTCTGTGACCATTTCCCTGGTATATAAGGGAGGGGTGATCCCTTCAGATTGTGGCACGTGTATGGATGGATGGTGTTCGTATTTTTGGGCACGGGGGCCCCTAGTCGCCTGCTGGCTCCTCGGGCCGCGAGCCGTGGTAGGTGTAGCTCGACGTGACAGGACGTTAGACTGCGACGGCGTGTCAGAGCGCGTCTAGAGGCGATGTGTCGAAGACGTATGCGAGTGGAGTGTCAAAGACTCCTTGATGGCTCTTGCGGTACAACCGAGGCCCCTTTGGTTGATGTCTCACTTCGGGGTGAAGGGCCTTTTCCCGGAGTCAGACTGAAATTTTGGTGTCCCCGTCTTCGGGGGGCTTTCTTCCGCAGAGGGTGGTTGGTCTTTCTCCCCCAAAGCTGCGGTCACCGTCCCGAAGGAGGCACTACGCTGGCTCCTGAAGTTGGAATTCGTGAGCTACCAAGGTCGTGTGCCTCAGGTGTATGGCTTCCTTCACTCAAGAGTCCTTTCCGAGGTCATATGCCTCAGGTGTCTGGCCCCCTTCTTCCTGTGGTCAGTAGGTGGTCAGGGCGATAGCACTTCAGCTATCACGTGCTTAGTCTTGATATCTTGGACAAAGGGACAGTGGCATATATAGGTGATGATCATAAGGGTATAGTCGAATCATCGACAATCTTGTCACTTGGGTAGCAATGATGTGTTGCTAGACGCCGCTCATTGCTTATGATCATAAATATGATTTATGATCATTGCCAACGTGGTAATAGCCTATTGGGTCACACACATAGAGCTATTTGGATCATTAGAGTGCATGGGCTAATAATTTGGGTTTTCATTTCACAATAATTTCGTATTAATAATGGCCGTAATAGTTAAGCCATTATTAAGCCCAAAATTAAAGCCTAATTGGATTAGGGCTTTGAAACCCATTAGGCCTGGAAGTTGAGTCTCACTATAAATACAACTTCTAGTGAGAAATTCGTAGCTCTCCTTGCCCTAACATCCCAAAAGGATAGCCGCACTCTTCTCTTGCAATTCCTTGGAGGACGCAAGCTATCACTGTGAGTGCAAGAGAAACGCATCTGCCGGGATGTGGTGCAAGCATGGTGATCCCGAGAGGCTCGTGTGGATACCATAGAGAGCTTGAACACGTCAACTATTCAAGTTTGTGATTCGACTCTACATTTGAGTGAGAGATCTCAACCGAAAATTAGGTATGAAAATTTTTGAACACCCGGTTTACCCCGTTTCACTTGGATCCTGGAGGGTTTCGGTTAAATTTTGCTGTGCTGTTTGGCTCCCGAAACCCAACAATGGAAACATTCACAGCTTATTTGGAATGAAATGGAAAAATTCACAACTAGTTTCAACTGAATGGAAACTTTCAGAACATATTTGGAATGAAATGGAAACAATCATAGCATGTTAGGATTGAAATGGAAACACTCACAACTAGTTTGGAATGAATGGACACATTCACAACATGTTTGGAATGAATTGGAAACATACACAACCTGTAAGAAATAAAATGGAAACATTCACAACTTGTTTGGAATGAAATGGAAAGATTCACAACTAGTTTGGAGTGAATGGAAACATTCATAACTGGTTTGGAATGAAATAGAAACATTCAAAATATGTTTGGAGTGGAATGAAAACTTTCACAACTTCTTTAGAGAAAAATGGAAACATTCGCAACTTGTTACCCACTCCGGGGTAGTCCAGTTATGGTGCCAAAACTGTGCATTTAAACTCCCAGGTTTGGTGTGTCTTGTAGGTCATCAGAACAACACCCCTATTGTACATACTCAAGTGACCCTCTTGAGCACTATGTAAATACATGCATATTGGTCTAACCAAAACACACATATTTACGTTTATGCACACTATGGCAGCTAAGAAGGAAAACACTAGCACAAGTCTTAGGTTTGGCTTCCACACATTAGGCAATCTTGTTAAGTTCTAGTGACCAGCTACTGCACCTGTAACTTTCACTAATAAACTGTATTATTCTAGCCACATAACCCCCTATTTTCTTTTTCCATTAACAATTAGAGAATTAGAGCAAACCAAGGAATTTTTTTTTTACATCAATAGCCCACCTATGGACCAAGTTATGGATTTTTGAAATTGGTTACAAAATTCTGACCAAATGAACAGTAACTCAACCAATTTTGCAACATCATATCTTTGGGTACAGGGCTCTAAATCCAGAAATTTCAAAGCCTGGTTAACCCTCTAGATTGTTAGTATTGTGCCCAAAAAGCCAATCATGAGATGATTGTATTTTTGCACATTGAGTCATGATATTTTATTGAGGCATTAATCCAGCAATTATGTTTGTTGTTTTGTTTCTGCGTAACGTAATAAGCATAATTGTAACCCTAGAATAATGATATTCTTAAACGTCCCTAGTCTAGTATTATTGTGGAGCGGGTTGCAATAATACATAATGACTAGCATATGTGGAGACTAATATGAGATATCTAGTCTACATATGGGTACAAGTTGGAGAACTTGTGTACTGGACCGACCCACCATGAGAACACTTCATGGATCGTTATATGAGTGTCATAAGTGATTCTCATAGTGATCATGGTATATGTAGTCCTTCGACCTAAGATCATCAAGGTTCCCTACATGTGAGTCACATACTTTGATACTTTCCTTTTGTTGCTCGTAACTGAGTGAACTTGAAGGAGGTCATTGGGTATGTCACATATCATGCGAAGGGATTTGTATGATCAAGATGGGATTTGTCCCTCCTATGTAACGGGAGTGATATCTTTGGGCCCCTTGATAGAGTGAGACTTAGAAAATGCATGGCCATGCTTCGATGAGTTGATATATGATATCAATGTCGTCAGTTTAAGTTGGTCTACTCGGTAATCAAGAAACCAAAGATTGGGCTATACGAGAGTGACACATTCCATGTCTCGTGCTTAGTCTTGATATCTTGGACAAAGGGACAATGGCATATATCGGTGATGATCATAAAGGTTTAGTCGATTCACCGACAATCTTGTCACTTGGGTAGCAATGATGTGTTGCTAGACACCGCTCATTGCTTATGATCATAAATGTGATTTATGATCATTGCCAACATGGCAAGAGCCTATTGGGTCGCACACATAGAGCTATTTGGATCATTAGAGTGCATGGGCTAATTATTTGGGTTATGGTTTCACTTTAATTTCGTATTAATAATGGGCCAAGGAGTTGAGCCATTATTAAGCCCGAAATTAAATCCTAATTGGATTAGGGCTTTGAAACCCATTAGGCCTGGAAGTTGAGTCTCACTATAAATACAACTTTTAAGTGAGAAATTCGTAGGTCTCCTTGCCCTAGCCTCCAAAAGGACAGTCGCACTCTTCTCTTGCAATTCCTTGGAGGACGCAAGCTAGCACTGCGTGCGCAAGAGAAACGCATCTGCCGGGACGTGGTGGAAGCGTGGTGATCCCGAGAGGCTCGTGTGGATACCATAGAGAGCCTGAACACGTCAACTGTTCAGGTTTTGTGATTCGAATCTACAGTTGAGTGAGAGATCTCAACCGAAAATTAGGTATGAAATTTTCGAACACCCGGTTTACCCCGTTTCACTTGGATCCTGGAGGGTTTCGGTTAAATTCCGCTGCGCTGTTTGGCTCCCGAAACCCAACATAGATGTCCTCTAGGCGTGGTCAAACTTTCATACCAAGATTCATTCTACACAAGGAGATATTAAACTTTATGTCCAGAGTCAAAATTCTGGCAACTTTTGGACCATTTTGCCCATACAATTTTTCCAAACCATGCAAACACTTGATTCACAAGGGGAAAGCCCTCCAAGGCTACCCCATATATGTCCATTACACATAGGAAATACATTCCCTTGAATTTAACAACTTTATGTGGCCAAAACATAATTTACAAGCAGCCCATCATTCACACTTAGGCAGCTTTGCACCACATCACTTACATAGCCAAAACATTACTCAAATATTCACATACTTGTCTCATTTTACATACACTACGTGTACATGCATACATGCACTACAATATGGTCTTAACTCAGCTAATATACACACTCTAGGTTACAGGAGGTTCTGAGATACAATGGACTCCAAAAACAGGATGCTAGATAGCTGCTACACAACACAATAAGTACCACCATTAAAAATACCAAATGTGCTCCTAAGATCACCAAAATTTCGAGATCATAACTAGACATATGGACGTTCATGTACCTGAATTTTTAGATTAAAACTCAAAACAAAAAGGTTAGTTTGAAGGTGATCTTTCAGCTGGACCTGAAATGACAGAATTGAGGGGAGTAAGTTTCATTGAAAAACTTAGTAAGGGTAGCACTTGGATTCACTAGGCAATGTAACCATCATTAAACTTGCATCCAAAGACATTAAAACAAAAAAACCACAATGCATATATACAAGATATAGCAACCAAATGCAGCAGCCAAACACAAACAACAAACACATGAAATGTGGCAGCAACATATACCATAGGTTAGTCCATAAAACATGCAATAAACTTAAATAAATCACTATGGTAGCCCTCCTCAAGCTAATTCTTGGTCTTAGGAGGATTTTAAAAGTAGTTAGTACTAACTTTGGGCTCTAGAAACCCTCATTTTACTATCATCTTTGCGCACTTCACACTAGGTCACAAAGCCTTCAATAAGTGCACTCCCCTCACTACGCTTGGTTCATCAAGCTCATGGCTCTCTTCCAAGCTTAGCCCTAGCTCCATAGTTGCTTGAAAATATAGAAAACAACCCATGAGAGCAAGAGAACCCTTACCAAGGTGGGTTGGCCAAAAATCAGGCTTGATCCTTGAAGTATCCAAGCAATAGCTCTAGTTTGCTTCCAATTGCTTTCTTTTGCCTTCAATTTCAATCAATTGCAAGTTTGAAAGTGTGGTGGCTATGGAGGAAGTATGGCTGTGTTCTTGCGCTGGGGGAGGACGAAAATGAGAGAGGGATAAGTGATTTGGCCACTTAACTGGCCTTAAATGAGCTTAAGGGCACAAAACACACTTAACAAGCTTAACCTTGCTTTATGTCATTTTCCTTCTCACTAGTTATCGTTTCTTTGTCTTAAAATCATTGGTACACATGTGCCCAACATTTTTGACTAATTATCACGTCTTGGCTACCTCCCCCAAGGTGGGAAAACCCCACAATTTCATCCTTAGACCTAAGTCAAAAGCTTGAACACCATAAGGTTTACACTAGGACATATCGCTCCTTATTGCCTTTAGTGTTTCCTTTGTCCAAACTTGTCTTCCATGAGTAATTCGGTCCTCCAATAGTACTTTTATACCATTCATATCCTTCTCATAACTCTCCAAGTCTTTTCTTGAGAGTTTTGCAATTGAGTACCCGAATCTCCAAAACCTTACAAAAAAGTCTATAGGTTGCTTGACAAACAAGCAATCCTTAAGGCTTTTCTCGGGGACCAAGTTACTAACTTGGAACACATTTAAGGAGGTGTTGATCATGCCTTTTAGCCCCCCACACTTCAATCACTATGGTGAGAATTACACAATATAACTGTTTTTCGCCATTATAACACACTTGTAATTCTCCAATTTTATGAGGTGGTAACGCAACTTGTTTGTAATGGACTAGAAACAGCACAACTAGTTAGGAATGAATGGAAATATTCACAACTTGTTTGGAATGAAATGGAAACATTCACAACTAGTTTGGAAAGAGTGGAAACATTCATAGCTTCTTTGGACTGAAATGGAAACACTCACAACATGTTTGGAATGAAATGGAAACATTCACAACTTGTTTGGAATGAAATGGAAACATTCACAACTTGTTTCGAATGAAATGGAACCATTCACAACTTGTTTGGAATGAAATGGAAACATTCACAACTTGTTTGGAATGAAATGGAAACATTCACAACTAGTTTGGAATGAAATGGAAACATTCACAACTAGTTTGGAATGAAACGGAAACATTCACAACTTGTTTGGAATGAAATGGAAACATTCACAACTTGTTTGGAATGAAATGGAAACATTCACAACTTGTTTGGAATGAAATGGAAACATTCACAACTTGTTTGTAAAGAAATGGAAACATTCACAACTAGTTTGGAATGAAATGGAAACATTCACAACTTGTTTGGAATGAAATGGAAACATTCACAACTTGTTTGGAATGAAATGGAAACATTCACAACATATTTGGAATGAAATGGAAACATTCACAACTTGTTTGGAATGAAATGGAAACATTCACAACTTGTTTGGAATGAAATGGAAACATTCACAACTAGTTTGGAATGAAATGGAAACATTCACAACATGTTCTGGAATGAACTGGAAACATTCACAACTTGTTTGGAACAAAATAGAAACACTCAGAACTTGTTCGGAATGAAATGGAAACATTCACAACTAGTTTGGAATGAAATGGAAACATTAACAACTTGTTTGGAATGAAATGGAAACATTCAAAACTAGTTTGGAATGAAATGGAAACATTCACAACTAGTTTGGAATGAAATGGAAACATTCACAACTAGTTTGGAATGAATGGAAACAATCACAACTAGTTTGGAATGAATAGAAACATTCATAACTTGTTTGGAATGAAGTGGAAATAGTCCCAACTAGTTTAGAATGAATGGAAACATTCACAACTAGTTTGGAATGAAATGAAAACATTCCCAACATGTTTGAAATGAAATGAAAACATTCAGAACTTGTTTCGAATGAAATAGAAACATTCAAAAGTTGTTTGGAATGAAATGGAAATATTCACAACTATTTTGGACTGAATCAAAACTTTGACAACATATTTGGAATGAAATGGAAACAATCACAACATCTTTGGAATGAAATGGAAACATTCACAACTAGTTTGGAATGAAATGGAAACATTCACAACTTGTTTGGAATGAAATGGAAACATTCACAACTAGTTTGGAATGAATGCAAACATTCACAACTAGTTTGGAATGAAATGGAAACATTCACAACTGTTTTTGGAATGAAATGGAAACATTCACAACTTGTTTGGAATGAAATGGAAACATTCACAACTAGTTTGGAATGAAATGGAAACATTTCGCAACTTGTTTGGAATGAATGGAAGCATTCCACCAACTTGTTTGGAATGAAATGGAAACATTCACAACTTGTTTTGGAATGAAATGGAAACATTGGAATCAAAACATTCAAAACTTGTTTGGAAAGAAATGGAAACATTTCGCAACTTGTTTAGAATGAAATGGAAACATCACAACAACTATTTTTTTGGAATGAAATGGAAACATTCACAACTAGTTTGGAATGAAATGGAAACATTCACAACTTGTTTGGAATGAAATGGAAACATTCACAACTTGTTTGGAATGAAATGGAAACATTCACAACTTGTTTGGAATGAAATGGAAACATTCACAACTAGTTTGGAATGAAATGGAAACATTCACAACTTGTTTGTAATGAAATGGAAACATTCACAACTTGTTTGGAATGAAATGGAAACATTCACAACTAGTTTGGAATGAAATGGAAACATTCACAACTTGTTTGGAATGAAATGGAAACATTCACAACTAGTTTGGAATGAAATGGAAACATTCACAACTAGTTTGGAATGAAATGGAAACATTCACAACTTGAATGGAATGAAATGGAAACATTCACAACATGTTTGGAATGAAATGGAAACATTCACAACTAGTTTGGAATGAAATGGAAACATTCCCAACTTGTTTGGAATGAAATATAAACATTCACAACTAGTTTGGAATGAAATGGAAACATTCACAACTTGTTTGGAATGAAATGGAAACATTCACAACTTGTTTGGAATGAAATGGAAACATTCACAACTTGTTTGGAATGAAATGGAAAGATTCACAACTAGTTTGGAATGAAATGGAAACATTCACAACTTGTTTGGAATGAAATGGAAACATTCACAACTAGTTTGGAATGAAATGGAAACAATCCACAACTAGTTTGGAATGAAATGGAAACATTCACAACTTCTTTGGAATGAAATGGAAACTTTCATAACTTGTTTGGAATGAAATGGAAACATTCACAACTTGTTTGGAATGAAATGGAAACATTCACAACTTGTTTGGAATGAAATGGAAACATTCATGACTAGTTTGGAATGACTGGAAACATTCACAACTTGTTTGTAATGAAATCAAAACATTCACAACATGTTTGGAATGAAAGGGAAACATTCACAACTAGTTTGGAATGAAATCAAAACATTCACAACTTGTTTGGAATGAAATGGAAACATTCACAACTAGTTTGGAATGAAATGGAAACATTCACAACTTAGTTTGGAATGAAATGGAAACATTCACAACTAGTTTGGAAAGAAATGGAAACATTCACTACTTGTTTGGAATGAAATGGAAACATTCACAACTAGTTTGGAATGAATGGAAACATTCACAACTTGTTTGGAATGAAATGGAAACATTCACAACTAGTTTGGAATGAAATGGAAACATTCACAACTTGTTTGGAATGAAATGGAAACATTCACAACTAGTTTGGAATGAAATGGAAACATTCACAACATGTTTGGAATGAAATGGAAACATTCACAACTTGTTTGGAATGAAATGGAAACATTCACAACATGTTTGGAATGAAATGGAAACATTCACAACTTGTTTGGAATGAAATGGAAACATTCACAACTAGTTTGGAATGAAATGGAAACATTCATAACATGTTTGGAATGAAATGGAAACATTCACAACTAGTTTGGAATGAAATGGAAACATTCACAACTTGTTTGGAATGAAATGGAAACATTCACAACTAGTTTGGAATGATATGGAAACATTCACAACTAGTTTGGAATGAAATGGAAACATTCACAACTTGTTTGGAATGAAATGGAAACATTCACAACTTGTTTGGAATGAAATGGAAACATTCACAACTAGTTTGGAATGAAATGGAAACATTCACAACATGTTTTGGAATGAAATGGAAACATTCACAACTTGTTTGGAATGAAATGGAAACATTCACAACTTGTTTGGAATGAAATGGAAACATTCACAACTTGTTTGGAATGAAATGGAAACATTCACAACTTGTTTGGAATGAATTGGAAGCATTCAGAACTTGTTTGGAATGAAATGGAAACATTCACAACTTGTTTGGAATGAATGGAAACATTCACAACTTGTTTGGAATGAAATGGAAACATTTACAACATGTTTGCGATGAAATGGAAATATTCACAGCTCATTTGGAATGAGGTGGAAACGTTCACAACTACTTTGGAGTGAATGGAAACATTCAAAACTTGTTTGGAAATGAAATTGACACATTCGCAACAAAAATATTGTTTTGAATGAAACAAAAACATTCAACTTGTTTGGAATGAAATGGAAACATTGACAACTTGTTTAGGAATGAAATGGAAACATTCGCAACTAGTTTGAATTAAATGAAAGCATTCATAACATGTTTGGAATGAAATGGAAACATTCACAACTAGTTTAGGATAAAATGGAAACATTCGCAAATTGTTTGGAATGAATGGAAACATTCACAACTTGTTTGGAATGAATGGAAAATTCACAATATCAAATTCGTGGGCAAAATCACATTCACAACTTGTTTAGAATGAAATGGAAACTTTCACAACATGTTTGGAATGAAATGAAAAACATTAGCAGCGTTCTTTGGAATGAATTGGACCCATTCACAACTTGTTTAGAATGAAATGGAAACATTCGCAACCTGTTTGTAATGAAATGGAAACATTCACAACTAGTTTGGAATGAATGGAAATATTCACAACTTGTTTGGAATGAAATGGAAACATTGACTGTTACCACCTCAAGAAATGGGAAAATAACATTATAAAGCCATAATTGTTATAAACTTATATAGCTTAATTTTTACCATAGTGAATGAAAAGGGGGTAAAGGGTAGCCTAACTAATCTCCCAACTTGATTTGGTTACTTGGTACTAAAGGAAGCCCTAAAGGATTGCTTGTTTTACAAGTAATCCATAGGTCTTACTGCAAGATTTCAAGACTTGGGTACTCAACTGTACAACTCTAAAAGTGAGATTTTGGGAGGATTTGAATGGCACAGGAGCAATTTTTGGAGGCTAAAATTCATAAAGGAAACAAAAGCTATTATTCAAGAACCTATGAGAACTAGGTGTACAATTGTTCACAAAAATAACTTAAGGATGGGATGATTTTTGACAAGAGTCAAAGGTGGCCAGTTCTAGCAATGTCCCAGCCTTTTATTTCCAGGTTATAGGGTCAAAAAGGTGGGCTAAAGATTAGCCAAAAAGTCTTTGCTTAAGACATACTTATAGTGACCTAAGTGAGGGTGAAGGTTAAACTAATGAAGTCAAGTAAAATATCTTGATTTCTTGCCATTTCTTGTGCATTTTTGTCCCCCACCAGGCACAACCTGTTCTTTAGCTCCTCCATAAGCTTCCATATCCACCATAGATCAATCTCCCAAGAAATCATAAAGGAAGGCAATCAGATGCAACAAGAAAGAGAAAAACCCTAATTTTCGGGTTTATTGTGTATCTCTTGAAGATTTCAGCCTTCACAGCTTAGGTAAGGGTTTTATCTTCATATTTCATGGTTTTTTACTGTTCTAATATGATGATCAATCATCCATGAAGCTAAGACCATGCTTGGAAGAGACCAAAAAGCTCAAGGAACCAAGTACGGGTTAAGGGGGAGTGCATGAACAACATTCCAGCCTTACTGTTTTTTATGCACTAAGATGGTAGTGTTTACAGAGGTTTCTAGAGCCCAAGTTAGTACTAACTAAGACTAATTAACTTCCTAAGACCAAGCATTAGCTAGAGGAGGGCTGCGATAGTCATTACATATTGTTTATTTGATTGTTTATGGACTAACCCTAATGATCTATTGCTGCCAACATTGCATTTGACTGTGTTCTATTTGTTTGTGCATTTGGATGGCTATATTTTTGTATATGTGCTTTGTTTTTGTGTTGTTATGTCTTTGGATTTCAGGTATGTTGCTGGTAATTCAAGTTTCTAATGGTAAGCCCTTACTAAGTTTCTTCCAAGAGACTTACCCCCTTTCCGCCCATTTCAAGAGCACCTGAAAGAGAGCATTCAAAATAATAGCTGTTGTTTGAATTTCTCTATGAAATTTCAGGTATATTAACGTCCATATGTTTAGTTGTAAACTGGAAAGTTTCATGATTTTTAGAGTAGATTTGCTATTTTTAGTAATGGTACTTTCTGCCTTACGCAGCAACTGCTCCCTTCAAGTTTCTGGAGTGCTTAGTGCTTTTGAAGTTCTCCAAGAACCTTAGTGTACGTATTAACTAATTTATTGCCATGTATGTGGTGCATAAATGCATGTAAATGATCTAGGTATGTTGTATGTGTAGTGTGAGAAGGATATATGGATCAATGGAGTGTGGTTTGAAGTGTATATACAATGCTGTCCATATGGTGTTTATGGGCTGCCTTGATGGCATTTTTATGAATGATCGTTAGAAGGGCCCTAAATTTAGGGGAATGGTTTTCGTATGTGTGCAAGACATATATGGACACTACCAAGTGGGTTTTGCACCTGGAAATGAAGTGTATGAATATTATGAAATTTTGTATGGGCATAATGGTTAATAGTGGCTAAAATTTGGTACCCTGTACTCCAGCTGGCATACCTTTTTGTACATAAAGAATTTGGCTATAAAATTTTGACCACACTTAGAAAACTTCAAGATTAATTGGCTTTTGAATCACTGGATTTGGTGCCCTGTAGCCAGAGTTATGGGTTGTCAAAATTGGCTGATTTTGCTGAGCACTGTTCATATGGCCATTTTTACCCGGTTAAGTGTAAAATCCATAATTGTAAAGTTACATGGATTTAATGTCTTAAACCTATTTCCCTATGAAGGTTTAAGGGTATTAAAGGGTTTAAAACCTTTAGGGTACACGAGAATATGGGTAGAATTTGTTAGTGTTGTGCCCAGAACCCAATCATGAGATGATTGTATTTTTTGCACACTGAGTCATGATATTTTATTAAGGCATTTAATCCAACAATTATATTTGTTGTTTTGTTTCTGTGTAATGTAATAAACATAATTGTAACCCTAGAATAATGATATTCTCAAACGTCCCTGGTCTAGTATTATTGTGGAGCGGGTTGTAATAATACATAACAACTAGCATATGTGGAGACTAACATGAGATATGTAGTCTACATATGGATACAAGGTGGAGAACTTGTGTACTAGACTGACCCACCATGAGAACACTATATGGATCATTATATGAGTGTCATAAGTGATTCCCATAGAGATCATGGTATATGTAATCCTTTGACCTAAGGTCATCAAGGTTCCCTACATGTGAGTCACATATTCTGATACTTTCCTTTGTTGCTCATAACTGAGTGAACTTGAAGAGACCCTTCATTAGGTATGTCACATATCATGCGGAGGGATTTGTATGATCAAGATGGGATTTGTCCCTCCTATGTAACAGGAGTGATATCTTCGGGCCCCTTGATAGAGTGAGACTTAGAAAAATGCATGGCCATGCTCGGATGAGTTGATATAAGATATCAATGTCCATCAGTTTAAGTTAGTAGACTTGTAATAAATTCGGTATCGATCCGCCGACCTTGTCAGTGGAACCACCGCCCGCTGACCGGCCAGCGGGACCGCCGTATGCAAAGCGCCACATAAATAAAAACTGGTTAATCAACACGCGAAAATTGGCATGCATCTTTGTTGAATGAGATTTGACATGATATGCTGATTGGTGTTTGAAGCATGGTGCATGGTTATAGCCCTTGATTGGTTGTACTTGTAAATATGGCCTGCGAGTCGTGCCTTTTCTTATCACTCTCATTGTACATTCTCTTCTCACCTTACTCCCCTCGAATGTAACTCGAGGTTTCTATTATTGATGTAATGGTGCATTATGGGATCATCCAAGTTGGTATGTCCAAGGATCATCCAAGGTGGTATGTCCAAGGAGGTGACAACAAAAGGGCAACCAAGAAAGGAAGAGAAGGAGCTTGTGAAGACTCTTTTCTTTTCTTAGGCTTTTATGATATTCTCATTGGCTTGAGAATATCGCATAGTTTGGGCTATAACCATGTCACGTTTACTTTCTTGTAAGCATGAGATGCATGTTTTATATTTGTATGTGATGCATGTATAAGACAACCGGAGATAACAAATTGGTGAGATCAAAAGAAAAATCCCTCAAACAAATATTAAGTCATTAAATGTGATGCCTTCCAAATGTTGGCACTCGTCAAGACTTTGATCAACATTAGGTGGGTTTGCCAAAGCAAAGCACCTATGTTCATCTTGGTAAGGCGCGATGGGATAATAGTGATATCCAAACTGCTAACTTTGGGTTCGACTTAACTAAGTCATCCTAATAGGATTAGGGACTTAGAGGCATAGAGTTGGGCTTAAGTTCATGAGATGAGCTTGGACAAGTGTTGTTCACCCAACTATCCAAGAGTTGCATAAGATGCAATTGGCAAGGAGTTGCCTACCTAAATAGCTGTAACTTGAGAGAAAAGCCAAAGCTGACTCAGGTTGTGGTCAAATATGGATCTTGGCCCACTAGAATACCTTAGCGCCGAGGTGTTCCGAAATAATATCGAGGGTTATTATTTTGAGGAAAATAGTGGGAGTATCGTTTAATAAAAGTCCTTATTAAATGAATTAAAATACATGACTCTTACACTGCATATTTACTGTTGTAGATAACCATGGCACAAAACACATCGACACTTTCGTTGCGATCGATCCTTGAGAAGGAAAAACTGAATGGGACCAACTTTCTCAAATGGTACCGAAACTTGAGGATAGTCCTCAAACAAGAGAGAAAGGCTTATGTCCTAGAGCAGCCCATTCCGAATGAGCCTGCTGCCACTGCTCCAAGAGCTGAAAGGGATGCTCACAAGAG
Organism: Aquilaria sinensis; assembly: GCA_005392925.1. Taxonomy (NCBI): domain Eukaryota; kingdom Viridiplantae; phylum Streptophyta; class Magnoliopsida; order Malvales; family Thymelaeaceae; genus Aquilaria; species Aquilaria sinensis. The sequence continues at coordinate 28,421 of SMDT01002343.1, forward strand.
GCATTCTGATGATGCTTTGGATGTTGCATGCCTCATGCTTATTACCATGGAATCTGAGCTTCAGAAGCAACATGAGAACATGGGGGCGTTCGATATGATCGAACATCTCAAAATGCTTTTCCAAGAGCAAGCTAGGCATGAGAGGTTTGAGACCTCTAAGGCATTGTTTCAGTGCAAGATGTCTGAGGGAAGTCCCGTGGGTCCTCATGTGCTCAAGATGATTGGGTACATTGAGAATCTTGAGAATTTGGGATTTGCTCTTCAGAAAGAGTTGGCTATTGATGTAGTCTTGCAATCGTTGCCTGAAAGCTACAGTCAGTTTGTCATGAACTATAACATGAACGACCTTGACAAGTCCCTCCCTGAATTGCTCAACATGTTGAGAACTGCTGAGCAAAACCTTAAGAAGGCTAAGCCCATTTTGATGGTTCAAAAGGGCAAGGGAAAGGGAAAAGCCAACAAGAAGAAGGATAAAGCTAATGGAAAGTCCAATGCTAATTCTTCTTCAGCTGCACTGAAACCAAAGGGTGGTGTGGCAAAGGAAGGGGAGTGCTTCCATTGTAAGCAACCTGGACACTGGAAGCGCAACTGCAAGCTCTATCTTGAAGAACTTGCTAAGGAAAAGGGAAGTAAGACTTCCACTTCAGGTATTTTTGTTATAGAGGCTAACTTTTCTACTTCCTCATCTTGGGTATTGGATACTGGATGTGGATCTCACATTTGTGCAAATGTGCAGGATCTAAGTAGAAGTAGAAGATTGGCCCGAGGTGAAGTGGACCTACGTGTTGGAAATGGAGCAAGGGTTGCTGCCTTAGCCGTAGGGACTTATGTTCTCACTTTACCTAGTGGATTAGTTTTAGAATTAGACAACTGCTACTTTGTGCCTACTATTAGTAGAAATTTGATTTCTGTTTCTTGTTTGGACAAGAAAGGTTTTTCATTTATAATAAAGGACAAATGTTGTTCTATTTATTTGAATGAAATCTTTTATGGTAGTGCTCAACTTAGCAATGGGTTGTATGTTCTAGACCTCGAAGATCCAATCTATAATGTGAATACCAAGAAGGTCAGATTAAATGATTCAAACCTGACCTATCTCTGGCACTGTCGCTTGGGCCATATAAATGAGACCCGCATATCCAAGCTCCATAAGGATGGACTCTTGGACTCATTTGATTTTGAATCATATGAGACATGTGAGTCATGTTTGTTGGGCAAGATGACCAAAGCCCCATTCATAGGGCAAAGTGAAAGGGCTAATGACTTACTAGGACTCATACATAGTGATGTATGTGGCCCTATGTCTACACAAGCTAGAGGAGGTTTCCAATACTTCATTACTTTCACTGATGACTTCAGCAGATATGGCTATGTGTATCTCATGAGACACAAGTCAGAATCCTTTGAAAAGTTCAAAGAATTCAAGAATGAAGTAGAGAATCAACTCGGGAAAAGTATCAAAGTGCTTCAATCAGATCGAGGTGGAGAGTACTTGGATCGAGAATTCCTTGACTATCTGAAGGAGTGTGGTATAGTATCACAACTCACTCCACCAGGTACACCTCAATGGAATGGTGTATCTGAAAGGAGAAATCGAACTCTGTTAGACATGGTTCGCTCTATGATGAGTCAAGCTGACCTTCCAAACTCCTTTTGGGGACATGCTCTAGAGACAGCCGCTTTTACACTAAACCGAGTTCCATCTAAATCGGTTCAAAAGACACCATATGAGATATGGAGTGGGAGGCGTCCCAATTTGTCTTTTATGAAGATTTGGGGCTGTGACGCTTATGTGAAACGTCAATCCTCTGACAAACTAGGGCCCAAATCTCAAAAATGCCTTTTTGTTGGGTATCCCAAAGAAACAAAGGGTTACTATTTCTACAATCCTTCTGAGCAAAAAGTGTTTGTTGCTCGAACTGGTGTCTTTTTAGAGAAAGAGTTTATCTCTAAAGAAACTAGTGGGAGGAAAGTAGAACTTGAAGAAATTCAAGAACAACAAGGAGACATCGAACCTGAAATGGAACCTGAACAGACACCACAAGATGTTGTGGTTCAAGAGTCTGTTCCTGTAGCACAGAGCCCACGTAGGTCTGGTAGGATTCGGCGTGAGCCCGAGAGATATGGATTTCTCATGACTCACACTGGTGATGTGATGCTCATGGATCAGGATGAGCCCACAACCTACCAACAAGCTATGTCGGGGCCTGACTCTGAGAAGTGGCTAGTGGCCATGAAATCCGAGATGGAATCCATGTATGAAAACCAAGTATGGACTTTGGTTGACCCACCTGAAGGGGTAAAACCCATAGGGTGCAAATGGGTTTTCAAGAAGAAAACTGACATGGATGGTAATGTGATTACCTTTAAGGGACGATTGGTTGCAAAAGGTTTCAAGCAAATTCATGGTATTGACTATGATGAAACTTTTTCACCAGTTGCTATGCTTAAATCCATCCGAATTTTGTTTGCTATTGCTGCACACTATGATTATGAGATATGGCAAATGGATGTCAAAACTGCATTCCTAAATGGAAAGCTACTTGAGGTTCCTAAATGGAAAGCTACTTGAGGATGTGTACATGACACAACCTGAGGGTTTTGTCACTCCTGAGAATGCCAATAAAGTGTGCAAGTTGCAAAGGTCCATTTATGGACTGAAGCAAGCTTCTCGAAGTTGGAATCTTCATTTTGATGAAGCAATCAAAGAGTTTGGTTTTATCAAAAATGAAGATGAACCTTGTGTCTACAAGAAGGTTAGTGGGAGCGCTATTGTCTTCTTGGTGTTGTATGTAGATGACATACTACTCATCGGGAATGACATTCCTGAGCTACAGTCTGTGAAGACTTGGCTAGGGAAATGTTTCTCTATGAAGGACTTGGGTGAAGCAGCCTATGTGTTAGGCATCAGGATCTATAGAGATAGATCTAGAAAGCTTCTTGGCCTAAGTCAAAGTACATATATTGACAAGGTGCTAAAGAGGTTTAGCATGCAAGATTCCAAGAAAGGATTCTTGCCCATGTCACATGGTATCACTCTTTCTAGATCTCAGTGTCCGAGTACACCCGAGAAGAGAGAGCGCATGAGTAAGATTCCATATGCCTCAGCAATTGGATCTATCATGTATGCCATGATATGTACTCATCCCGATGTCTCATATGCTTTGAGCATGACGAGTAGGTACCAATCGAACCCCGGTGAGAGTCACTGGACAGCTGTTAAGAACATCCTTAAGTACTTACGAAGGACTAAGGATGCATTCTTGGTCTTTGGAGGTGAAGATGAGCTCGTTGTAAGGGGTTACACCGATGCAAGCTTCCAATCCGATAAGGATGATTTTAGATCGCAATCTGGTTATGTGTTTTGTATTGGTGGTGGTGCTGTGAGCTGGAAGAGTTCAAAGCAAGAGACAGTAGCTGACTCTACAACAGAATCTGAGTACATTGCCGCCTCTGATGCTGTGAAGGAGGCAGTTTGGATCAAGAAGTTCATCACTGAACTTGGAGTGGTTCCAAGCATTGCCGACCCGATAGAGCTCTATTGTGACAACAATGGAGCAATCGCACAGGCTAAGGAACCTCGATCTCACCAGTGATCCAAACACATACTCCGACGCTATCATCTCATCAGGGAGATCATCGAGAGGGGTGATGTAAGGATATGCAGGACTTCGACAGACAGCAACATTGCTGATCCACTGACAAAGCCCCTTACGCAGCAAAAGCATGATAGCCATTCTAGGTCCATCGGTATTAGATACATGGATGATTGGCTTTTAGTGCAAGTGGGAGATTGTTAGTGTTGTGCCCAAAAAGCCAATCATGAGATGATTGTATTTTTTGCACATTGAGTCATGATATTTTATTAAGGCATTAATCCAGCAATTATGTTTGTTGTTTTGTTTCTGCGTAACTTAACAAACATAATTGTAACCCTAGAATAATGATATTCTTAAACGTCCCTAGTCTAGTATTATTGTGGAGCGGGTTGCAATAATACATAACGACTAGCATATGTGGAGACTAATATGAGATATGTAGTCTACATATGGGTACAAGTTGGAGAACTTGTGTACTGGACCGACCCACCATGAGAACACTACATGGATCGTTATATGAGTGTCATAAGTGATTCTCATAGTGATCATGGTATATGTAGTCCTTCGACCTAAGATCATCAAGGTTCCCTACATGTGAGTCACATACTTTGATACTTTCCTTTGTTGCTCGTAACTGAGTGAACTTGAAGGAGGTCATTGGGTATGTCACATATCATGCGGAGGGATTTGTATGATCAAGATGGGATTTGTCCCTCCTATGTAACGGGAGTGATATCTTCGGGCCCCTTGATAGAGTGAGACTTAGAAAATGCATGGCCATGCTCGGATGAGTTGATATATGATATCAATGTCATCAGTTTAAGTTGGTCTACTCGGTAATCAAGAAACCAAAGATTGGGCTATACGAGAGTGACACATTCCATGTCTCGTGCTTAGTCTTGATATCTTGGACAAAGGGACAATGGCATATATCGGTGATGATCATAAAGGTTTAGTCGAATCACCGACAATCTTGTCACTTGGGTAGCAATGATGTGTTGCTAGACACCGCTCATTGCTTATGATCATAAATGTGATTTATGATCATTGCCAACGTGGTAAGAGCCTATTGGGTCGCACACATAGAGCTATTTGGATCATTAGAGTGCATGGGCTAATTATTTGGGTTATGGTTTCACTTTAATTTCATATTAATAATGGGCCCAAGAGTTGAGCCATTATTAAGCCCAAAATTAAAGCCTAATTGGATTAGGGCTTTGAAACCCATTAGGCCTGGAAGTTGAGTCTCACTATAAATACAACTTTTAGTGAGAAATTCGCAGGTCTCCTTGCCCTAGCCTCCCAAAAGGACAGCCGCACTCTTCTCTTGCAATTCCTTGGAGGACGCAAGCTAGCACTGCGAGCGCAAGAGAAACGCATCTGCCGGGACGTGGTGGAAGCGTGGTGATCCCGAGAGGCTCGTGTGGATACCATAGAGAGCTTGAACACGTCAACTGTTCAAGTTTTGTGATTCGACTCTACAGTTGAGTGAGAGATCTCAACCGAAAATTAGGTATGAAAATTTTTGAACACCCGGTTTACCCCGTTTCACTTGGATCCTGGAGGGTTTCGGTTAAATTCCGCTGCGCTGTTTGGCTCTCGAAACCCATCATACTCGGTAATCAAGAAACCAAGGATTGGGCTATACGAGAGTGGCACATTCAGTGTCTCGTGCTTAGTCTTGATATCTCGGATAAAGGGACAATGGCATATATCGGTAATGATCATAAGGGTTTAGTCGAATCACCGACAATCTTGTCATTTGGGTAGCAATGATGTGTTGTTAGACACCTCTCATTGCTTATGATCATAGATGTGATTTATGATCATTGCCAACGTGGAAGAACCTATTAGGTTGCACACATAGAGCTATTTGGATCATTAGAGTGCATGGGCTAATTATTTAGGTAATGGTTTCACAATAATTTCATATTACTAATGAGCCCAAGAGTTAAGCCATTGTTAAGCCCAAAATTAAATCCTAATTGGATTAGGGCTTTGAAACACATTAGGCCTGGAAGTTGTCTCACTATAAATACAACATTTAGTGAGAAATTCATAGCTTCTTGCCCTAGCCTCCCAAAAGGACAGTTGCAATCTTCTCTTGCAATTCCTTGGAGGATGCAAGCTAGCACTGCAAGCGCAAGAGGAAAGCATTTGCCGGGACATGGTGGAAGCGTGGTGATCCCGAAAGGCTCATGTGGATACCATAGAGAGCTTGACCACGTCAACCATTTAGGTTTTGTGATTCAACTCTACAGTTGGGTGAGAGATCTTAATCGATAATTAGGTATGAAAATTTTTGAACACCTGGTTTACCCCGTCTCACTTGGATCCTGGAGGGTTTTGGTTAAATTTTGTTGCGCTTGTTTGGCTCCCAAAACCCAACAGTGGTATCAGAGCTACTGGTGAAACCCTAAATCGGGATTGAATGTTAAATCACATGATGTTATGTGTTCGGTTGCTTTCTGCCATGGTTAATTAGATTGATTCATGATGCATGAAACCCGAACTCGTAATGAACATATGAGATATATGAAGAAATGACACTAATTGGTTAATGAGATTAACCTAGAATAGATAGGTATGAGATACCTATATGGATTAGGACTCTTGCAATAGTTACAAAAACCCTAGCTTGGTTTGGATTCATCCTGTTCGGACACTGAAAGTAAGGTACTTTTGGTAGCTCGAATGGAGAAGTCTCGGGTGCCTACTTGCTTGAAATAAAAGATCTCGGCAAAGCAATTGTAAGAAAAGGTTTTGCACTGGGGGGTCGCTGCCCCACCCATAGCCCCTCGTAAGGGCGGCCCCTCCTTGACCCCATTCGCTAATCGATCAGCGGAACCACCACCTGTTGACCGGCCAGCGGGACCGCCGTATGCAAAGTACCACATAAATAAAAACTTGTTAATCAACGCATCCTAATTGGCATGCATTTTTTGAATGATATTTGACATGTTATGCTGATTGGTGGTTGTAGCATGGTGCATGGTTATAGCCCTTGATTGGTTGTACTTGTAAATACGGCCTGCGAGTCGTGCCTTCTCTTGTTACTCTCATTGTACATTCTCTTCTCACCTTACTCCCCTTGAATGTAACTCGAGGTTTCTATTATTGATGTAATGGTACATTATGGGATCATCCAAGGTGGTATGTCCAAGGAGGTGACAACAAAAGGGCAACCAAGAAAGGAAGAGAATGAGCTTGTGAAGACCCTTTTCTTTTCTTAGGCTTTTATGATATTCTCATTGGCTTGAGAATATCGCATAGTTTGGGCTATAACCATGTCACGTTTACTTTCTTGTAAGCATGAGATGCATGTTTTATATTTGTATGTGATGCATGTATAAGACAACCGGAGATAACAAATTGGTGAGATCAAAGAGAAAAATCCCTCAAACAAATATTAAGTCATTAAATGTGATGCCTTCCAAATGTTGGCACTCGTCAAGACTTTGATCAACATTAGGTGGGTTTGCCAAAGCAAAGCACCTATGTTCATCCTGGTAAGGCGTGATGGGATAATAGTGATATCCAAATTGCTAACTTTGGGTCCGACTTAACTAAGTCATCCTAATAGGATTGGGGACTTAGAGGCATAGAGTTGGGCTTAAGTTCATGAGATGAGCTTGGACAAGTGTTGTTCACCCAACTATCCAAGAGTTGCATGAGATGCAATTGGCAAGGAGTTGCCTACCTAAATAACTGTAACTTGAGAGAAAAGCCAAAGCTGACTCAGGTTGTGGTCAAATATGGATCTTGGCCCACTAGAATACCTTAATGCTGAGGTGTTCCGAAATAATATCGAGGGTTATTATTTTGAGGAAAATAGTGGGAGTATCGTTTAATAAAAGTCCTTATTAAATGAATTAAAATACATGACTCTTACACTGCATATTTACTGTTGTAGATAACCATGGCACAAAACACATCGACACTTTCGTTGCGATCGATCCTTGAGAAGGAAAAACTGAATGGGACCAACTTTCTCAAATGGTACCAAAACTTGAGGATAGTCCTCAAGCAAGAGAGAAAGGCTTATGTCCTAGAGCAGCCCATTCCGAATGAGCCTGCTGCCACTGCTCCAAGAGCTGAAAGGGATGCTCACAAGAGGCATTCTGATGATGCTTTGGATGTTGCATGCCTCATGCTTATTACCATGGAATCTGAGCTTCAGAAGCAACATGAGAACATGGGGGCATTCGATATGATTGAACATCTCAAAATGCTTTTCCAAGAGCAAGCTAGGCATGAGAGGTTTGAGACCTCTAAGGCATTGTTTCAGTGCAAGATGTCTGAGGGAAGTCCCGTGAGTCCTCATGTGCTCAAGATGATTGGGTACATTGAGAATCTTGAGAGTTTGGGATTTGCTCTTCAGAAAGAGTTGGCTGTTGATGTAGTCTTGCAATCGTTGCCTGAAAGCTACAGTCAGTTCGTCATGAACTATAACATGAACGACCTTGACAAGTCCCTCCCTGAATTGCTCAACATGTTGAGAACTGCTGAGCAAAACCTTAAGAAGGCTAAGCCCATTTTGATGGTTCAAAAGGGCAAGGGAAAGGGAAAAGCCAACAAGAAGAAGGATAAAGCTAATGGAAAGTCCAATGCTAATTCTTCTTCAGCTGCACTGAAACCAAAGGGTGGTGTGGCAAAGGAAGGGGAGTGCTTCCATTGTAAGCAACCTGGACACTGGAAGCGCAACTGCAAGCTCTATCTTGAAGAACTTGCTAAGGAAAAGGGAAGTAAGACTTCCACTTCAGGTATTTTTGTTATAGAGGCTAACTTTTCTACTTCCTCATCTTGGGTATTGGATACTGGATGTGGATCTCACATTTGTGCAAATGTGCAGGATCTAAGTAGAAGTAGAAGATTGGCCCGAGGTGAAGTGGACCTACGTGTTGGAAATGGAGCAAGGGTTGCTGCCTTAGCCGTAGGGACTTATGTTCTCACTTTACCTAGTGGATTAGTTTTAGAATTAGACAACTGCTACTTTGTGCCTACTATTAGTAGAAATTTGATTTCTGTTTCTTGTTTGGACAAGAAAGGTTTTTCATTTATAATAAAGGACAAATGTTGTTCTATTTATTTGAATGAAATCTTTTATGGTAGTGCTCAACTTAGCAATGGGTTGTATGTTCTAGACCTTGAAGATCCAATCTATAATGTGAATACCAAGAAGGTCAGATTAAATGATTCAAACTTGACCTATCTCTGGCACTGTCGCTTGGGCCATATAAATGAGACCCACATATCCAAGCTCCATAAGGATGGACTCTTGGACTCATTTGATTTTGAATCATATAAGACATGTGAGTCATGTTTGTTGGGCAAGATGACCAAAGCCCCATTCACAGGGCAAAGTGAAAGGGCTAATGACTTACTAGGACTCATACATAGTGATGTATGTGGCCCTATGTCTACACAAGCTAGAGGAGGTTTCCAATACTTCATTACTTTCACTGATGACTTCAGCAGATATGGCTATGTGTATCTTATGAGACACAAGTCAGAATCCCTTGAAAAGTTCAAAGAATTCAAGAATGAAGTAGAGAATCAACTCGGGAAGAGTATCAAAGTGCTTCGATCAGATCGAGGTGGAGAGTACTTGGATCAAGAATTCCTTGACTATCTGAAGGAGTGTGGTATAGTATCACAACTCACTCCACCAGGTACACCTCAATGGAATGGTGTATCTGAAAGGAGAAATTGAACTCTGTTAGACATGGTTCGCTCTATGATGAGTCAAGCTGACCTTCCAAACTCCTTTTGGGGACATGCTCTAGAGACAGCCGCTTTTACACTAAACCGAGTTCCATCTAAATCGGTTCAAAAGACACCATATGAGATATGGAGTGGGAGGCGTCCCAATTTGTCTTTTATGAAGATTTGGGGCTGTGACGCTTATGTGAAACGTCAATCCTCTGACAAACTAGGACCCAAATCTCAAAAATGCCTTTTTGTTGGGTATCCCAAAGAAACAAAGGGTTACTATTTCTACAATCCTTCTGAGCAAAAAGTGTTTGTTGCTCGAACTGGTGTCTTTTTAGAGAAAGAGTTTATCTCTAAAGGAACTAGTGGGAGGAAAGTAGAACTTGAAGAAATTCAAGAACAACAAGGAGACATCGAACCTGAAATGGAACCTGAACAGACACCACAAGATGTTGTGGTTCAAGAGTCTATTCCTGTAGCACAGAGCCCACGTAGGTCTGGTAGGATTCGGCGTGAGCCCGAGAGATATGGATTTCTCGTGACTCACACTGGTGATGTGATGCTCATGGATCAGGATGAGCCCACAACCTACCAACAAGCTATGTCGGGGCCTGACTCTGAGAAGTGGCTAGTGGCCATGAAATCCGAGATGGAATCCATGTATGAAAACCAAGTATGGACTTTGGTTGACCCACCTGAAGGGGTAAAACCCATAGGGTGCAAATGGGTTTTCAAGAAGAAAACTGACATGGATGGTAATGTGATTACCTTTAAGGGACGATTGGTTGCAAAAGGTTTCAAGCAAATTCATGGTATTGACTATGATGAAACTTTTTCACCAGTTGCTATGCTTAAATCCATCCGAATTTTGTTCGCTATTGCTGCACACTATGATTATGAGATATGGCAAATGGATGTCAAAACTGCATTCCTAAATGGAAAGCTACTTGAGGATGTGTACATGACACAACCTGAGGGTTTTGTCACTCCTGAGAATGCCAATAAAGTGTGCAAGTTGCAAAGGTCTATTTATGGACTGAAGCAAGCTTCTCGAAGTTGGAATCTTCATTTTGATGAAGCAATCAAAGAGTTTGGTTTTATCAAAAATGAAGATGAACCTTGTGTCTACAAGAAGGTTAGTGGGAGCGCTATTGTCTTCTTGGTGTTGTATGTAGATGACATACTACTCATCGGGAATGACATTCCTGAGCTACAGTCTGTGAAGACTTGGCTAGGGAAATGTTTCTCTATGAAGGACTTGGGTGAAGCAGCCTATGTGTTAGGCATCAGGATCTATAGAGATAGATCTAGAAAGCTTCTTGGCCTAAGTCAAAGTACATACATTGACAAGGTGCTAAAGAGGTTTTAGCATGCAAGATTCCAAGAAAGGATTCTTGCCCATGTCACATGGTATAACTCTTTCTAGATCTCAGTGTCCGAGTACACCTGAGGAGAGAGAGCGCATGAGTAAGATTCCATATGCCTCAGCAATTGGATCTATCATGTATGCCATGATATGTACTCGTCCCGATGTCTCATATGCTTTGAGCATGATGAGTAGGTACCAATCGAACCCTGGTGAGAGTCACTGGACAGCTGTTAAGAACATCCTTAAGTACTTACGAAGGACTAAGGATGCATTCTTGGTCTTTGGAGGTGAAGATGAGCTCGTTGTAAGGGGTTACACCGATGCAAGCTTCCAATCCGATAAGGATGATTTTAGATCACAATATGGTTATGTGTTTTGTATTGGTGGTGGTGCTGTGAGCTGGAAGAGTTCAAAGCAAGAGACAGTAGTCTGACTTTACAATAGAATCTGAATACATTGCCGCCTCTGATACTGCGAAGGAGGCAGTTTGGATCACGAAGTTCATCACTGAACTTGGAGTGTTTCCAAGCATTGTCGACCTGATAGAGCTCTATTGTGACAACAATGGAGCAATCGCACAGGCTAAAGAACCTCAATCTCACCAGCGATCCAAACAAATACTCCGACACGATCAGCTCATCAGGGAGATCATCGAGAGGGTTGATATAAGGATATGCAGGACTTCAACAGATAGCGACATTGCTAATCCACTGACAAAGCTCCTTATGCAGCAGAAGCATGAAATGATATTCTTAAACGTCCCTGGTCTAGTATTATTGTGGAGCGGGTTGCAATAATACATAACGACTAGCATATGTGGAGACTAATATGAGATATGTAGTCTACATATGGGTACAAGTTGGAGAACTTGTGTACTGGACCGACCCACCATGAGAACACTACATGGATCGTTATATGAGTGTCATAAGTGATTCTCATAGTGATCATGGTATATGTAGTCCTTCGACCTAAGATCATCAAGGTTCCCTACATGTGAGTCACATACTTTGATACTTTCCTTTGTTGCTCGTAACTGAGTGAACTTGAAGGAGGTCATTGGGTATGTCACATATCATGCGGAGGGATTTGTATGATCAAGATGGGATTTGTCCCTCCTATGTAACGGGAGTGATATCTTCGGGCCCCTTGATAGAGTGAGACTTAGAAAATGCATGGCCATGCTCGGATGAGTTGATATACGATATCAATGTCATCAGTTTAAGTTGGTCTACTCGGTAATCAAGAAACCAAAGATTGGGCTATACGAGAGTGACACATTCCATGTCTCGTGCTTAGTCTTGATATCTTGGACAAAGGGACAATGGCATATATCGGTGATGATCATAAAGGTTTAGTCGAATCATCGACAATCTTGTCACTT